>CM038681.1:81466294-81604437 GCA_021605205.1 Aegilops longissima
TTCCTTTTCCTCAAAATACTGAAATAGGCATAAAACAGCAAATCTGGGCTAGGCCTCCGGTTAATAGGTTAGTCCCAAAAATAATATAAAAGTGGAAAATAAAGCCCAATATTGCCTAAAACAGTAGATAATATAGCATGGAGCAATCAAAAATTATAGATACGTTGGAGACGTATCAAGCATCCCCAAGCTTTTCCTGCTCGTCCTCGAGTAGGTAAATGATAAAAAAGATAAATTTTGATGCGGAGTGCTACTTGGCATAATTTCAATGTAATTCTTCTTACTTGTGATATGAATATTCAGATCCAAAAGATTCAAGACAAAAGTTCATATTGACATAAAAATAATAATACTTCAAGCATGCTAACTAAGCAATTATGTCATCTCAAAATAACATGGCCAAAGAAAATTCATCCCTACAAAATCATATAGTTAGGCTATGCTTCATTTTCGTCACACAAAGATGTTCCCAACTTCTATACCCCCGATGACAAACCAAGCAATTGTTTCATACTCAAATAATCTCAAACTTTTTCAACCTTCACGCAATACATGAGCGCGAGCCATGGATATAGCACTATGGGTGGAATAGAATATGATGATGGGGATTGTGTGGAGAAGACAAAAAAAGGATAAAGTCTCATATTGACGAGGATAATCAACGGGGTATGGAGATGCCCATCAATTGATGTCAACATGAGGAGTAGGGATTGCCATGCAACGGATGCACTAGAGCTATAAGTATATGAAAGCTCTACAAAAGAAACTAAGTGGGTGTGCATCCAACTTGCTTGCTCATGAAGACCTAGGGCATTTTGAGGAAGCCCATCGTAGGAATATACAAGCCAAGTTCTATAATGAAAAATTCCCACTAGAATGAACAAGACAATTTATGAGACTCACTATATGAAGAACATGGTGCTACTTTGAAGCACAAGTGTGGTAAAAGGATAGTAGCATTGTCCCTTCTCTCTTTTTCTCTCATTTTTTTTGGGCCTTTCTTTTTTTTTGGCCTTGCTTATTTTTTTCTCTTTTTTTTCGTCCGAAGTCTCATCCCAACTTATGGGGGAATCATAGTCTCCATCATCCTTTCCTCACTTGGGACAATGCTCTAATAATGATGATCATCACACTTTTATTTACTTACAACTTGATATTACAACTCAATATCTAGAACAAAGATATGACTCTATATGAATGCCTCCGGCGGTGTACCGGGATGGTGCAATGAATCAAGAGTGACATGTACGAAAAATAATGCATGGTGGCTTTGCCACAAATACGATGTCAACTACATGATCATGCAATGGCAATATGACAAAAGTAATGTATGTCATAATAATGATGATGGAAGTTGCATGGCAATATATCTCGAATGGCTATGGAAATGCCATAATAGGTAGGTATGGTGGCTGTTTTGAGGAAGATATAGGAGGTTCATGTGTGATAGAGCGATCGTATCACGGGTTTGATGCACCACGAAGTTTGCACCAACTCTCAATGTGAGAAAGGGCAATGCACGGCATCAAGAGGCTAGCAAATGCGGAAAGGTAAAAGTGCGTATAATCCATGGACTCAACATTAGTCAAAAGAACTCATATACTTATTGCAAAAATTTAGAAGTCATCAAAATCAAGTACTACGCACAATGCTCCTAGGGGATAGATTGGTAGGAAAGACCATCGCTCGTCCCCGACCGCCACTCATAAGGATGCACAAGCCAGGTACACTTCATGTTTCAAATTTGTTACACAACTTTACCCATACGTGCATGCTACGGGACTTGCAAACTTCAACACAAGTATTTCTCAAATTCACAATTATCAACTAGCACGACTTTGATATTATTACCTCCATATCTCAAAATAATTATCAAGCATTAAATTTATCTTAGTATTCAATTCACTCAAAAGAAAGTTTCACATATCTTGAACACTAAGTATATTAACATTAAGGAAATTACCATGCTATTAATGACTCTCAAAATAATCTAAGTGAAGCATGATAGATCAAGTTTATTTAAAACAAATCCACCACCGTGCTCTAAAAGATCTAAGTGAAGCACTAGAGCAAATGACAAACTTACTCCGAAAGATATAAGTGAGGATCAATGAGTAGTCGGATAATCATGCAACTATGTGAAGAATCTACCATTTAATAATTTCAGATCTTGATACTTTATTCAAACAGCAAGCAAAGCTAAAGAAAATGACATGACGCTCCAAGCAAAACACATATCATGTGGTGAATAAAAATATAGCTCCAAGTAAAGTTACCGATGAACGAAGACGAAAGAGGGGATGCCTTCCGGGGCATCCCCAAGCTTAGAAGCTTGGTTATCCTTGAATATTACCTTGGGGTGCCATGGGCATCCCCAATCTTAGGCTCTTGCCACTCCTTATTCCATGGTCCATCGAATCTTTACCCAAAACTTGAAAACTTCACAACACAAAACTCAATAGAAATCTCGTGAGCTCCGTTAGAGAAAGAAAACAAAACACCACTTCAAGGTACTGTAATGAACTCATTCTTTAATTATATTGGTGTTGAACTTACTGTATTCCAACTTCTCTATGGTTTATAAACTATTTTACTAGCCATAGATTCATCAAAAATAAGCAAACAACACACGAAAAACAGAATCTGTCAAAAACAGAACAGTCTGTAGTAATATGTAACTAACACAAACTTCTGGAACTCAAAAACTTCTACCAAAATTAGACGACCTGGACAATTTTTTTATTGATCAGAAGCAATTGGAATCACTATTTTATCACGTTCTGGTGATTTTTAACAATTCGGGCACTGAGCGCAAAGATTCTGGAAATTACAGCAAGATCAAATAACTATCATCCAAGAAGATCCAATAGGTTTAACTTGGCACAAACACTAATTAAAAGATAAAACCACATCTAAACAGAGGCTAGATGGATTATTTATTCCTAAACAGGACCAAAAAGCAAGAAACTAAAATAACATTGGGTTGTCTCCCAAAGAGCGCTATCGTTTAACGCCCCTAGCTAGGCATGATGATTTCAATGATGCTCACATAAAAGATAAGAATTGAAACATAAAGAGAGCATCATGAAGAATATGACTAGCACATTTAAGTCTAACCCACTTCCTATGCATAGGGATTTTGTGAGCAAACAACTTATGGGAACAAGAATCAACTTGCATAGGAAGGTAATACAAGCATAACTTCAAAACTTTAAGCACATAGAGAGGAAACTTGATATTATTGCAATTCCTACAAGCATATGTTCCTCCCTCATAATAATTTTCAGTAGCATCATGAATGAATTCAACAATATAACCAGCACCTAAAACATTCTTTTCATGATCTACAAGCATAGAAATTTTACTCCTCTCCATATAAGCAAAATTCTTCTCATCAATAGTAGTGGGAGCAAACTCAAAAAAATAGCTATCGTGTGATCGAAAATTAAGATCAAGATGACAAGTTTCATGGCTATCATTATTCTTTGAAGCATACGTGTCATCACAATAATCATCATAGATAGGAAGCATGCTTTCATCATAGTAAATTTGCTCATCAAAACTTGGGGGACAAAAAATATCATCTTCATCAAACATAGCTTCCCCAAGCTTGTGGCTTTGCATATCATTAGCATCATGAGTATTCAAAGAATTCACACTAACAACATTGCAAGCATGCTCATCATTCACATATTTCATGCCAAGCATTCTATGTAATTCTTCTTCTAGCACTTGAGCACAATTTTTTTTCATCATACTCACGAAAGATATTAAAAAGATGAAGCGTATGAGACAAACTCAATTCCATTTTTTGTAGTTTTCTTTTATAGACTAACTAGTGCTAAAACAAGAAACAAAAAGATTCGATTGCAAGATCTAAAGATATACCTTCACTTACCTAGCCTCCCCGGCAACGGCGCCAGAAAAGAGCTTGATGTCTACTACACAACCTTCTTCTTGTAGACGTTGTTGGGCCTGCAAGTGCACAGTTTTGTAGGACAGTAGCAAATTTCCCTCAAGTGGATGACCTAAGGTTTATCAATCCGTAGGAGGCGTGAGGATGAAGATGGTCTCTCTCAAGCAACCCTGCAACCAAATAACAAAGATTCTCTTGTGTCCCCAACACACCCAATACAATGGTAAATTGTATAGGTGCACTAGTTCGGCGAAGAGAAGGTGATACAAGTGCAATATGGATGGTAGATATAGGTTTTTGTAATCTGAAAATATAAAAACAGCAAGGTAACAAGTGGTAAAAGTGAGCGTAAACGGTATTGCAATGATAGGAAACAAGGCCTAGGGTTCATACTTTCACTAGTGCAAGTTTTCTCAACAATAATAACATAGATAGATCATATAACAATCCCTCAACATGCAACAAAGAGTCACTCCGAAGCCACTAATAGCGGAGAGCAAACGTAGAGATTATGGTCGGGTACGAAACCACCACAAAGCTATTCTTTCGGATTGATCTATAGAAGAGTTCGTACTAGAATGACACCTTAAGATACAAATCAACCAAAACCCTAATGTCACCTAGATACTCCATTGTCACCTCAAGTATCCGTGGGCATGATTATACGATATGCATCACACAATCTCAGATTCATCCAACCAACATAAAAGTACTTCAAAGAATGCCCCAAAGTTTCTACCAGAGAATCAAGAACGTGTGCCAACCCCTATGCATAGGTTCCCAATGTCACGAAACCCGCAAGTTGACCACCAAGACATACATCAAGTGTTCTCATAAAAGACTCAATCCGATAAGATAACTTCAAAAGGGGAAACTCAATTCATCACAAGAGAGTAGTGGGGGAGAAACATCATAAGATCCAACTACAATAGCAAAGCTCGGGATACATCAAGATCGTGCCATAGAGGGAACACGAGAGAGAACACCAGAGAGAGATATCAAACACATAGCTACTGGTACATACCCTCAGCCTCGAGGGTGAACTACTCCCTCCTCGTCATGGATAGCGCCGAGATGATGAAGATGGCCACCGGTGATGGATCCCCCCTCCGGCAGGGTACCGGAAAGGGGTCCCGATTGGTTTTTGGTGGTTCTGGAGGCTTGTGGCGGCGGAACTCCCGATCTAACTTCTGTTCTGGAAGTTTTAGGGAACAAGAGTATATATGGGTGAAAGGAGAACGTCGGTGGAGCTACGGGGGCCCCACGAGGCACGGGGCGCGCCCACGGGGGAGGGGCGCGCCCCCCACCCTCGTGGGCAGCCCGGGGATCCCCTGACGTGCACTCCAAGCCCATCTGGTTGGTTTCCTTCCAAAAATAACTTCTCCAGTTGATTTCGTTCCGTTTTGACTCCATTTGATATTCCTTTTCCTCGAAATACTGAAATAGGCATAAAACAGCAAATCTGGGCTGGGCCTCCGGTTAATAGGTTAGTCCCAAAAATAATATATAAGTGGAAAATAAAGCCCAATATTGCCTAAAACAGTAGATAATATAGCATGGAGCAATCAAAAATTATAGATACGTTGGAGACGTATCAGTCTACAGGTCCTTACATTGTTCCTTTGGTGGCTGTTCAAGCTGTTGGGGAACGTAGCAGAAATTCAAAATTTTCCTACGTTTTACCAAGATCTATCTATGGAGAAACTAGCAACGAGGGAAGGAGAGTGCATCTACATACCCTTGTAGATCGCTAAGCGGAAGCGTTCATGTGAACGGGGTTGATGGAGTCGTACTCGTCGTGATCCAAATCACCGGAGATCCTAGTGCCGAACGGACGGCACCTCCGCGTTCAACACACGTACAGCCCGGTGACGTCTCCCACGCCTTGATCCAGCAAGGAGAGAGGGAGAGGCTGAGGAAGACTCCATCCAGCAGCAGCACAACGGCGTGGTGGTGGTGGAGGAGCGTGGCAATCCAGCAGGGCTTCGCCAAGCACCACGGGAGAGGAGGAGGAGGAGAGGCAGGGCTGCCCCAATAGAGGGAGAAGTTCTCATGTCTCTGGCAGCCCCAAAACCTCAAGTATATATAGGGGGGAAGGGGGTTGCGCCCCCTTTAGGGTTTCCCTCCCCAAGGGGTGCGGCCAGCCCTAGATCCCATTTAGGGGGGCGGCCAAGGGGGGAGGAGTGCCTCCCAAGTCAAGTGGAGGCCTCCCCCTTTAGGGTTTTCCCTTCCCATGCGCATGGGCCTTGGGGGCTGGTGCCCCTGGCCATTAAGGCTAGGGCGCCTCACAGCCCATGCTACTGTATTGGACGTGGTGGAACAATTTCCGGACCTCCGGACCCCTCCGGAATCCTTCGGAACCTTCTGGAAGCTTCCCGGTACAATACCGAAAAAACCCAAACTTTTTCCGGAACCCGAACAACAACTTTCCATATATAAATCTTTACCTACGGACCATTCCGAACTCCTCGTGACATCCGGGATCTCATCCGGACTCAACAACATTCGGTAACCACATACAAACTTCCTTTATAACCCTAGCGCCATCGAACCTTAGTGTGTAGACCCTACGGGTTCGGGAGACATGTAGACATGACCGAGACATTCTCCGTCAATAACCAACAGCGGGATCTGGATACCCATGTTGGCTCCTACATGTTCCACGATGATCTCATCGGATGAACCACGATGTCAAGGACTCAATCGATCCCGTATACAATTCCCTTTGTCTAGCGGTATTGTACTTGCCCGAGATTCGATCGTCGGTATCCCGATACCTTGTTCAATCTCGCTATCGGCAAGTCTCTTTACTCGTTCCGTAACACATCATCCGTGATCAACCCCTTGGTCACATTGTGCACATTATGATGATGTCCTACCGAGTGGGCCCAGAGATACCTCTCCGTCACACGGAGTGACAAATCCCAGTCTCGATTCGTGCCAACCCAACAGACACTTTCGGAGATAGCTGTAGTGCACCTTTTGAAGGAAATATGCCCTAGAGGCAATAATAAAGTTATTATTTATTTCCTTATTTCATGATAAATGTTTATTATTCATGCTAGAATTGTATTAACCGAAACATAATACATGTGTGAATACATAGACAAACAGATAGTCACTAGTATGCCTCTATCGACTAGCTCATTAATCAAAGATGGTTATGTTTCCTAACCATAGACATGTGTTGTCATTTGATTAATGGGATCACCTCATTAGGAGAATGATGTGATTGACATGACCCATTCCGTTAGCTTAGCACTTGATCGCTTAGTATGTTGCTAATGCTTTCTTCATGACTCATACATGTTCCTTTAACTATGAGATTATGCAACTCCGCCACCGGAGGAACACTTTGGTACTACCAAACGTCACAACGTAATCGGGTGATTATAAAGGAGTACTACAGGTGTCTCCAAAGGTACTTGTTGGGTTGGCGATTTGAGATTAGGTTTTGTCACTCCGATTGTCTGGAGAGGTATCTCTAGGCCTTCTCGGTGATACACATCACTTAAGCCTTGCAAGCATTACAACTAATGAGTTAGTTGTGAGATGATGTATTACGGAACGAGTAAAGAGACTTACCGTAACGAGATTGAACTAGGTATTGGATACCGACGATCGAATCTCGGGTAAGTAACATACCGATGACAAAGGGAACAACGTATGTCGTTATGCGGTTTGACCGATAAAGATCTTCGTAGAATATGTAGGAACCAATATGGGCATCCAGGTTCCGCTATTGGTTATTGACCGAGAATAGTTCTAGGTCATGTCTACATAGTTCTCGAACCCGTAGGGTCCGCACGCTAAGGTTTCGATGGCGGTTATATTATGAGTTTATGAGTTTTGATGTACCGAAGGAGTTCGGAGTCCCGGATGAGATCGGGGACATGACGAGGAGTCTCGAGATGGTCGAGACGTAAAGATCGATATATTGGACGACTATATTCGGAGTTCGGAAAGGTTCCGAGTGATTCGGTATTTTCGAGTACCGGGAGTTACGGGAATACGGGAAAAGTATTGGGCCTTAATGGGCCTTAGTGGGAAGGAGCCGGGAGGTGGCGCGCGCCCTCCCAAGCCCAGTCCGAATTGGACAAGGGGTTTGGCGCAGCCCACCTCTCCTTCCTTCTCCACTTCCCCTTTCCCCTTCTCCTAGTTGGACTAGGAAGAAGGAGTCCTACTCCCGGTGGGAGTAGGACTCCCCTGGCGCGCCTCCTCCTAGGCCGCCACCTCCTCCCTTGCTCCTTTATATACGGGGCAGGGGGCACCCCATGACACACAAGTTGATCTACGGATCGTTCCTTAGCCGTGTGCGGTGCCCCTCCACCATATTCCACTTCGGTCATATCGTCATGAGCTTAAGCGAAGCCCTGCGCCGGAGAAGTCATATCGTCATGAGCTTAGCGAAGCTCTGCGTCGGTGGAGCATCAACATCGCCACCACGCCATCGTCGACGGAACTCATCCCGACACTTTGCTGGATCGAGTCCGGGATCGCCATCGAGCTGAACGTGTGCAGAACTCGGAGGTGCCGACGTTCGGTGCTTGGATCGGTCGGATCGTGAAGACGCACGACTACATCAACCGCGTTGTTATAACGCTTCGCTTTCGGTCTCACGAGGGTACGTGGACGGACCTCTCCCCTCGTTGCTATGCCATCACCATGGTCTTGCGTGATCGTAGGAAATTTTTGAAATTACTACGTTCTCCAACAGTGGCATCCGAGCCTGGTTTTATGCGTTGATGTCATGTGCACGAGTAGAACACAAGTGAGTTGTGGAGGATACAAGTCATACTGCCTACCAGCATGTCATACTTTGGTTCAGCGGTATTGTGAGATGAAGCGGCCGGACCGACATTACAGCGACGCTTACGCGAGACTGGTTTCACCGCCCGAGCACTCGTTGCTTAAAGGTGACCGGCGGGTGTCTGTCTCTCTCACTTTAGTTGAATCGAGTATGGCTACGCCCGGTCCTTGAGAAGGTTAAACGGAGTCTATTTGACGAAGTATCGTTGTGGTTTTGATGCGAGGTAAGAACGGTTCTTGCTCAGCCCGTAGCAGCCACGTAAAACTTGCAACAACAAAGTAGAGGACGTCTAACTTGTTTTTGCAGGGCATGTTGTGATGTGATATGGTCAAGACGTGATGCTATATTTTATTGTATGAGATGATCATGTTTTGTAACCGAGTTATCGGCAATCGGCAGGAGCCATATGGTTGTAGCTTTATTGTATGAAATGCAACGCCATGTAATTGCTTTACTTTATCACTAAGGAGTAGCGATAGTCGTAGAAGCAATAGTTGGCGAGACGACAACGATGCTACGATGGAGATCAAGGTGTCGCGCCGGTGGCGATGGTGATCATGACGTTGCTTGGCGATGGAGATCACAAGCACAAGATGATGATGACCATATCATATCACTTATATTGATTGCATGTGATGTTTATCCTTTATGCATCTTATCTTGCTTTGATTGACGGTAGCATTATAAGATGATCTCTCACCAAAATTATCAAGAAGTGTTCTCCCGAGTATGCACCGCTGCGAAAGTTCTTCGTCTTTGAGACACCACGTGATGATCGGTGTGATAGGCTCTACGCTCAAATACAACGGGTGCAAAACAGTTGCGCACGGAATACTCAGAGTTAAACTTGACGAGCCTAGCATATAACAGATATGGCCTCGGAACACGGAGACCGAAGGTCGGCGTGAATCATATAGTAGATATGATCAACATAGTGATGTTCACCATTGAAACTACTCCATCTCACGTGATGATCGGACATGGTTTAGTTGATTTGGATCACGTAATCACTTAGATGACTAGAGAGATGTCTGTCTAAGTGGGAGGTTTTAATATGATTAATTAAACTTTAATTTATCATGAACTTAGTCTGGTAGTATTTTGCAAATTATGTTGTAGATCAATAGCTCGCGTTGTTGCTTCCCTATGTTTTTATATGTGTTCCTAGAGAAAATTGTATTGAAAGATGTTAGTAGCAATGATGCGGATTGGATCCGTGATCTGAGGTTTATCCTCATTGCTGCGCAGAAGAATTATGTCCTTAATGCACCGCTAGGTGACAGACCTATTGCAGGAGCAGATGCGACGTTATGAACGTTTGGCTAGCTCAATATGAGCGATCTGACGTTATGAACGTTTGGCTAGCTCAATATGATGACTACCTGATAGTTTAGTGCACCATGCTTAACGGCTTAGAATCGGGACTTCAAAGGCGTTTTGAACGTCATGGACCATATGAGATGTTCCAGGAATTGAAGTTAATATTTCAAGCAAATACCCGAGTTGAGAGATATGAAGTCTCCAACAAGTTCTATAGCTAAAAGATGAAGGAGAATCGCTCAACTAGTGAGCATGTGCTCAGATTGTCTGAGTACTTCAATCACTTGAATCAAGTGGGAGTTAATCTTCCAGATAAGATAGTGATTGACAGAATTCTCTAGTCACCATCACTAAGTTAGTAGAACTTCATGATGAACTATAGTATGCAAGGGATGACGAAAAAGATTCTCGAGCTCTTCGCGATGCTAAAATCGGCGAAGGTAGAAATCAAGAAAAAACATCAAGTGTTGATGGTTGACAAGACCACTAGTCTCAAGGAAAATGGCAAAGGGAAGATGGGGAACTTCAAAAGGAACGGCAAGCAAGTTGCTGCTCGAATGAAGAAGCCCAAGTCTAGACCTAAGCCTGAGACTGAGTACTTTTGCTGCAATGGAACTGGTCACTGGAAGCAGAACTACCCCTGGATATTTGGTGGATAAGAAGGATGGCAAAGTGAACAAGGTTATATTTGATATACAGGTTATTGATGTGTGCCTTACTAGTGTTTATAGTATCCCCTGAGTATTTGATACTTGTTCGGTTACTAAGATTAGTAACTCGAAACAGGAGTTACAGAATAAACAGAGACTAGTTGAAGGGGAAGTGACGATGAATGTTGGAAGTAGTTCCAAGATTGATATGATCATCATCGCACACTCCCTATACTTTCGGGATTAGTGTGGAACCTAAATAACTGTTATTTGGTGTTGAGCATAAATATGATTTGATCATGTTTATTGCAATACGGTTATTCATTTAAGTAAGAGAATAAATTGTTGTTCTGTTTACATGAATAAAACCTTATATGGTTACACACTCAATGAAAATGGTTCATTGGATCTCGATCATAGTGATACACATATTCATAATATTGATGCCAAAATGCAAAGTTAATAATGATAGTGCAACCTATTTGTGGCACTGGCCATTTGGGTCATATCGGTGTAAAGCGCATGAAGAAACTCCATGCTGATGGGTTTTGGAATCACTTGATTATGAATCATTTGATACTTGCGAACCGTGCCTTTTGGGCAAGATGACTGAAACTCCGTTGTTCGGAACAATGGAACGAGATCTTGACTTATTGGAAATAATACATACCGATGTATGCGATCCAATGAGTGTTGATGCTCGTGGCAAGTATCGTTATTTTTGACCTTCACAAGATGATTTGAGCAGATATGGGTATATCTTCTTGATGAAACATAAGTCTGAAATAGTTGAAAGGTTCAAAGAATTTCAGAGTGAAGTGGAAAATCATCGTAACAAGAAAATAAAGTTTCTGCGATCTGATCGTGGAGATGAATATTTGAGTTACGAGTTTGGTCTTCAATTAAAACAATGTGGAATAGTTTCACAGCTCACGCCACTGGAACACCACAACGTTATGGTGTGTCCGAAACGTCAGAACCGTACTTTATTTTGATATGGTGCGATCTATGATGTCTCTTATGAGATATAGTTTTGGGGTTATGCATTAGAGATAGCTGCATTCACATTAAAAGGGCACCATCTAAATCCGTTGAGGCGACACCGTATGAACTATGGTTTAACGAAGAAACCTAAGCTGTCGTTTCTTAAAAGTTTGGAGTTGTGATGCTTATGTGAAAAAGTTTTCACCTGATAAGCTCGAACCCAAATCGGAGAAGTGCGTCTTCATAGAATACCCAAAGGTAACTATTGGGTACACCTTCTATCACAGATCCGAAGGCAAGTTTTTCGTTGCTAAGATGGATCCTTTCTAGAGAAGAAGTTTCTCTCGAAAGAAGTGAGTGGGAGGAAAGTAGAACTTGATGAGGTAATTGTACCTTCTCCCTTATTGGAAAGTAGTTCATCACAGAAATCAGTTTCGGTGATTCCTACACCAATTAGTAAGGAAGTTAATGATGATGATCATGAAACTTCAGATCAAGTTGCTACCAAACCTCGTAGGTCTTCCAGAGTGAGATCCGCACCAGAGTGGTACGGTAATCATGTTCTGGAAGTCATGTTACTAGACCATGATGAACCTACGAACTATGAGGAAGCGATGATGAGCCCAGATTCGCGAAATGGCTTGAGGCCATAAAATCTGAGATAGGATCCATGTATGAGAACAAAGTATGGACTTTGATTGACTTGCTCGATGATCAGCAAGCCATGTAGATAAATGGATCTTCAAGAGGAAGACGGACAACGATAGTGGTGTTACTATCTACAAAGCTCGACTTGTCACAAAAAGGTTTTCGACAAGTTCAAGGTGTTGACTACAATGAGACTTTCTCAATCTGTAGCGATGCTTAAGTCTGTCCGAATCATGTTAGCAATTGCCACATTTTATGAAATCTGGCAAATGGATGTCAAAACTACATTCTTTAATGGATTTATTAAAGAAGAGTTGTATATGATGCAACCAGAAGGTTTTGTCAATCCTAAAGGTGCTAACAAAATGTGCAAGCTCCAGCGATCCATCAATGGACTGGTGCAAGCATCTCGGAGTTGGAATATACGCTTTTGATGTGTTGATCAAAGCATATGATTTTATACAGACTTTTTGGAAAGGCCTGTATTTACAAGAAAGTGAGTGGGAGCACTACAGCCTTTGTGATAAGTATATGTGATTGACATATTGTTGATCGGAAATAATGTAGAATTATTCGCAAAGCATAAAGGAGTGTTTGAAAGGAGTTTTTCAAAGAAAGACCTCGTTGAAGCTGCTTTATATTGAGCATCAAGATCTATAGAGATAGATCAAGACGCTTGATAAGTTTTTTCAATAAATATATACCTTGTCAAGATTTTGAAGTAGTTCAAAATGGAACAGTCAAAGAAAAGTTCTTGCCTGTGTTGCAAAGGTGTGAAATTGAGTAAGACTCAAATCCCGACCACGGCAGAAAATAGAAAAGAGAATGAAAGTCATTCCCTATGCCTCATCATAGGTTCTATAAAGTATGCTATGCTATGTACCAGACCTATTGTATACCTTGCTCTGAATTTGGCAAGGAGTACAATGGTGATCTAGGAGTAGATCATTGGACATTGGTCAAGAACATCCTTAGTGAGGACTAAGGAAATATTTCTCGATTATGGAGGTGTAAAAAGCCCGTCGTAAAGAGTTACATCGATGCAAGCATTTTACACTGATCCAGATGACTCTAAGTCTCAATCTGGATACATATTGAAAGTGGGAGCAATTAGCTAGAGTAGCTCCGTGCGAGCATTGTAGACATAGAATATTTGCAAAATAGATACGGCTCTGAATGTGACAGACCCGTTGACTAAGCTTCTCTCACGAGCAAAACATGATCATACCTTAGTACTCTTTGGGTGTTAATCACATAGCGATGTGAACTAGATTATTGACTCTAGTAAACCCTTTGGGTGTTGGTCACATGACGATGTGAACTATGGGTATTAATCACATACGAGATGTGAATATTAGTGTTGAATCACATGATGATGTGAACTAGATTATTGACTCTAGTGCAAGTGGGAGACTGAAGGAAATATGCCCTAGAGGCAATAATAAAGTTATTATTTATTTCCTTATTTCATGATAAATGTTTATTATTCATGCTAGAATTGTATTAACGGAAACATAATACATGTGTGAATACATAGACAAACAGATAGTCACTAGTATGCCTCTCATGGACTAGCTCATTAATCAAAGATGGTTATGTTTCCTAACCATAGACATGTGTTGTCATTTGATTAATGGGATCACCTCATTAGGAGAATGATGTGATTGACATGACCCATTCCGTTAGCTTAGCACTTGATCGCTTAGTATGTTGCTAATGCTTTCTTCATGACTCATACATGTTCCTTTAACTATGAGATTATGCAACTCCGTTTACGGAGGAACACTTTGGTACTACCAAACGTCACAACGTAATCGGGTGATTATAAAGGAGTACTACAGGTGTCTCCAAAGGTACTTGTTGGGTTGGCGATTTCGAGATTAGGTTTTGTCACTCCGATTGTCGGAGAGGTATCTCTAGGCCTTCTCGGTGATACACATCACTTAAGCCTTGCAAGCATTACAACTAATGAGTTAGTTGTGAGATGATGTATTACGGAACGAGTAAAGAGACTTACGGTAACGAGATTGAACTAGGTATTGGATACCGACGATCGAATCTCGGGTAAGTAACATACCGATGACAAAGGGAACAACGTATGTCGTTATGCGGTTTGACCGATAAAGATCTTCGTAGAATATGTAGGAACCAATATGGGCATCCAGGTTCCGCTATTGGTTATTGACCGAGAATAGTTCTAGGTCATGTCTACATAGTTCTCGAACCCGTAGGGTCCGCACGCTTAAGGTTTCGATGGCGGTTATATTATGAGTTTATGAGTTTTGATGTACCGAAGGAGTTCGAGTCCCGGATGAGATCGGGGACATGACGAGGAGTCTCGAGATGGTCGAGACGTAAAGATCGATATATTGGACGACTATATTCGGAGTTCGGAAAGGTTCCAGTGATTCGGGTATTTTCGAGTACCGGGAGTTACGGGAATACGGGGAAAAGTATTGGGCCTTAATGGGCCTTAGTGGGAAGGAGCCAGGAGGTGGCGCGCGCCTCCCAAGCCCAGTCCGAATTGGACAAGGGGTTTGGGCGCAGCCCACCTCTCCCTTCCTTCTCCACTTCCCCTTTCCCCTTCTCCTAGTTGGACTAGGAAGAAGGAGTCCTACTCCCGGTGGGAGTAGGACTCCCTTGGCGCGCCTCCTCCTAGGCCGGCCACCTCCTCCCTTGCTCCTTTATATCTGAGGGCAGGGGGCACCCCATGACACACAAGTTGATCTACGGATCGTTCCTTAGCCGTGTGCGGTGCCCCTCCACCATATTCCACTTGGTCATATCGTCGCGGAGCTTAGGCGAAGCCCTGCGCCGGAGAAGTCATATCGTCGCGGAGCTTAGGCGGCTCTGCGTCGGTGGAGCATCAACATCGCTACCACGCCATCGCGGTTGACGGAACTCATCCCGACACTTTGCTGGATCGAGTCCGGGATCGCCATCGAGCTGAACGTGTGCAGAACTCGGAGGTGCCGACGTTCGGTGCTTGGATCGGTCGGATCGTGAAGACGCACGACTACATCAACAGCGTTGTTATAACGCTTCGCTTTCGGTCTACGAGGGTACGTGGACGGACACTCTCCCCTCTCGTTGCTATGCCATCACCATGGTCTTGCGTGATCGTAGGAAATTTTTGAAATTACTACGTTCTCCAACACCTTTATAGTCACCCAGTTACGTTGTGACGTTTGGTACACCCAAAGCATTCCTACAGTATCCGGGAGTTGCACAATCTCATGGTCTAAGGAAAAGACACTTGACATTTGAAAATCTTTAGCATACGAACTACGATCTTTGTGCTAGGCTTAGGATTGGGTCTTGTCCATCACATCATTCTGCTAATGATGTGATCCCGTTATCAACGACATCCAATGTCCATGGTCAGAAACCGTAACCATCTATTGATCAACGAGCTAGTCAACTAGAGGCTTACTAGGGACATGGTTTTGTCTATGTACCCACACATGTATCTGAGTTTCCTATCAATACAATTATAGCATGGATAATAAACGATTATCATGAGCAAGGAAATATAATAATAACTAATTTATTATTGCCTCTAGGGCATATTTCCAACAGTCTCCCACTTGCACTAGAGTCAATAATCTAGTTCACATCGCCATGTGATCAACACTGATAGGTCACATCGCCATGTGACCAACATCCAAAGAGTTTACTAGTGTCTGTAAACTAGTTCACATCATCATGTGATTAAGACTCAATGAGTTCTGAGGTTTGATCATGTTTTGCTTGTGAGAGAGGTTTTAGTCAACGGGTCTGAACCTTTCAGATCCGTGTGTACTTTGCAATTCTCTATGTCATATTGTAAATGCTGCTTCCACGCTCCACTTGGAGCTATTCCAAATGGTTGCTCCACTATACGTATCCGTTTTTCTACTCAGAGTCATTCGGATAGGTGTTAAAGCTTGCATCAACGTAACCCTTTACGCCGAACTCTTTATCACCTCCATAATCGAGAAACATGTCCTTATTCCTCTAAGGATAATTTTGACCGCTATCTGGTGATCCACTCCTTGATCACCTTTGTACTCTCTTGCCAGATATGTAGCAAGGCACACATCAGGTGCGGTACACAGCATAGCATACTGTAGAGCCTACGTCTATAGCATAGGGGATGACCTTCGTCATTTCTCTCTTTTCTGCCGTGGTCGAGCTTTAAGTCTTAACTTCATACCTTACAACTCAGCCAAGAACTCCTTCTTTGACTGATCCATCTTGAACACCTTCAAGATCATGTCAAGGTATATGCTCATTTGAAAGTATTATTAAGCATTTTGATCTATCCTTATAGATCTCGATGCTCAATGTTCAAGTAGCTTAATCCAGGTTTTCTATTGAAAAACATCTTTCAAATAACCCTATATGCTTTCCAGAATTCTACATCATTTCGATCATCAATATGTCAAAACATATACTCATCGAAATTCTATAGTGCCCCACTCACTTCTTTGGAAATACAAGTTTCTCATAAACTTTGTATAAACCCAAAGTCTTTGATCATCTCATCAAAGCGCACATTCCAACTCCGAGATGCTTACTCCAGTCCTTAGAAGGATCGCTGGAGCCAGCATAACTTTTAGCATCCTTAGGATCGACAAAAACTTTCTGATTGTATCACATACAACCTTTCCTTACGAAGACTGGTAAGGAAATTCGTTTTGACATCCATCTGCCAGATTTTATGCTAACATGATTCCGACGGACTTAAGCATCGCTAGGATGAGAAAATCTCATCGTAGTCAACTCCTTGAACTTGTGAAAAACTCTTCGCCACAAGTCGAGCTTCATAGACGGTGACATTACCGTCCACGCCCGTCTTCTTCTTAAAGATCCATTTATCTCAATGGCTTGCCGATCATCGGGAAAGTCCACCAAAGTCCATGCTTTGTTCTGATACATGGATCCTATCTCGGATTTCATGGCTTTTAACCATTTGTCGGAATATGAGCCCACCATCGCTTCCCCATAGCTCGTAGGTTCATTGTTGTCTAGCAACATGACCTTCAAGACAGGATCACCGTACCACTCTGAAGCAGTCCGCATCCTTGTCACCCTACGAGGTATGGTAGTGACTTGATCCAAAACTTCATGATCACTATCATAAGCTTCGACTTCAATTGGTGTAGGTGCCACAGGAACAACTTCCTATGCCCTGCTACACACTTGTTGAAGTGACGGTTGTCTCTAATGCCTAACCCATGAACGATAGTGGTAATTCGATAAGAGATATCATGGTACGCACCATATCCAATAGAGTGCAACTATGATGTTCGGACACACCATCACACTATGGTGTTCAGCGGTATTAATTGTGAAACAATTTGCACAATGTCTTAATTGTGTGCCAAAACTCAGAACTCAGATATTCATCTCTATGATCATATCATAGACATTCTATCCTCTTGTCACGAAGATCTTCAACTTCACTCTGAAATTACTTGAACCATTCAATAATTCAGACTTGTGTTTCATCAAGTAAATATACTCAACATCTACTCGAATCATCGTGAAGTCAGAACATAACGATATTCATTGCATGCCTCAAAGACTCATTGGACTGCACACATCAAAATGTGTTACTTCCAACAGGTTGCTACCTTGTTCCATCTTCTATCAAACCGAGGCTTTTTGGTCATCTTGCCCATGTGGTTTGATTTGCATATCTCAAGTGATTCAAAATCAAGTGAGTCCAAACGATCCATCTGCATGGAGTTTCTTCATGCGTATACACCAATAGACATGGTTTGCATGTCTCAAACTTTTCAAAAACGAGTGAGTCCAAAGATCCATCAACATGGAGCTTCTTCATGCTTTTATACCAATATGACTTACATGGCAGTGCCACAAGTATGTGGTACTATCATTACTATCTTATATCTTTTGGCATGAAAATGTGTATCACTATGATCGAGATTTAATAAACCATTCTTTTTAGGTGCTAGACCATTGAAGGTTTTATTCAAATTAACAGAGTAACCATTATTCTCCTTAAATGAATAACAGATATTGTATGACATAATCCAATCATGTCTATGCTCAACGCAAACACCAAATGACAATTATTCAGGTTTAATTCTAATCTTGATGGTAGAGGGAGCGTGCGATGTTTGATCACATCAAACTTGGAAACACTTCCAACACATATCGTCAGCTCATCTTTAGCTAGTCTCCATTTATTCCGTAGCTCTTTTATTTCGAGTTACTAACACTTAGCAACCGAACCGGTATCTTAATACCCTGGTGCTACTAGGAGTACTAGTAAAGTACACATTAACATAATGTATATCCAATATACTTCTATCGACCTTGCCAGCCTTCTTATCTACCAAGTATCTAGGGTAATGCTGCTCCAGTGGTTGTTCCCCTTATTGCAGAAGCACTTAGTCTCGGGTTTGGGTTCAACCTTGGGTTTCTTCACTGGAACAGCAACTGATTTGCCGTTTCATGAAGTGTCCCTTCTTGCCCTTGCCCTTCTTGAAACTAGTGGTTTCACCAACCATCAACAATTGATGCTCCTTCTTGATTTTTACTTTCGCGATGTCAAACAACGCGAATACCTCAAGGATCATCATCTCTATCCTTGATATGTTATAGTTCATCACGAAGCTCTAGCAGCTTGGTGGCAATGACTTTGGAGAAACATCACTATCTCATCTGGAAGATCAACTCCCACTCGATTCAAGTGATTGTTGTACTCAGACAATCTGAGCACAAGCTCAACGATTGAGCTTTTCTCCCTTAGTTTGTAGGCTAAGAAAATCGTTGGAGGTCTCATACCTCTTGACGTGGGCACGAGCCTGAAATCCTAATTTCAGCCCTCGAAACATCTCATATGTTCCGCGACATTTCGAAAACGTCTTTCGTGCCTCAACTCTAAACCGTTTAACTGAACTATCACGTAGTTATCAAAACGTGTATGTCCGATGTTCGCAACATCCACAAACGACGTTTGGGGTTCAGCACATTGAGCGGTGCATTAAGGACATAAGCTTTCTACTGTCCGCATAATCGCTACTTTCAACTTTCAACTATATTTTCTCTAGGAACATATCTAAACAGTGGAACTAAAGCGCGAGCTTACGACATAATTTGCAAAAGGTCTTTTGACTATGTTCAAGATAATTAAGTTCATCTTATGAACTCCCACTCAGATAGACATCCTCTGGTCATCTAAGTGATTACATGATCCGAGTCAACTAGGCCGTGTCCGATCATCACGTGAGACGGACTAGTCATCATCGGTGAACATCTTCATGTTGATCGTATCTACTATACGACTCATGCTCGACCTTTCGGTCTCGTGTTCCGAGGCCATGTCTGTACATGCTAGGCTCGTCAAGTTAACCCTAAGTGTTTCGTGTGTAAATCTGTCTTACACCGTTGTATGTGAACGTAAGAATCCATCACACCCGATCATCACGTGGTGCTTAGAAGCGACGAACTTTAGCAACGGTGCACGATTAGGGAGAACACTTCTTGAAATTGTTGTAAGGGATCATCTTATTTACTACCGTCGTTCTAAGTAAACAAGATGCATAAACATAATAAACATCACATGCAATTATATATTAGTGACATGATATGGCCAATATCATATAGCTCCATTGATCTCCATCTTCGGGGCTCCATGATCATCATCGTCACCGGCATGACACCATGATCTCCATCATCATGATCTCCATCATCGTGTCTTCATGAAGTTGTCTCGCCAACTATTACTTCTACTACTATGGCTACCGTGTAGCAATAAAGTAAAGTAATTACATGGCGTTGTTTAATGACACGCAGGTCATACAATAAATAAAGACAACTCCCATGGCTCCTGCCGGTTGTCATACTCATCGACATGCAAGTCGTGAATCCTATTACAAGAACATGATCAATCTCATACATCACATATCATTCATCACATTCTTCTTGGCCATATCACATCACATAGCATACCCTGCAAAAACAAGTTAGACGTCCTCTAATTGTTGTTTGCATGTTTTACGTGGCTGCTATGGGTTTCTAGCAAGAACGTTTCTTACCTACGCAAAACCACAACGTGATATGCCAATTGCTATTTACCCTTCATAAGGACCCTTTTCATCGAATCCGTTCCGACTAAAGTGGGAGAGCGGCACCGCTAGCCACCTTATGCACCAAGTGCATGTCATCGGTGGAACCTGTCTCACGAAATGCGTGTAAGGTCGGTCCGGGCCGCTTCATCCCACAATACCGTCGAAACAAGATTGGACTAGTAACGGTAAGCATATTGAACAACATCAACGCCCACAACTACTTTGTGTTCTACTCGTGCAAAGAATCTATGCAATAGACCTAGCTCATGATGCCCTTTGTTGGGGAACGAGCAGAAATTCAAAATTTTCCTACGTGTCACCAAGATCTATCTATGGAGAAACTAGCAACGAGGGAAGGAGAGTGCATCTACATACCCTTGTAGATCGCTAAGCGGAAGCGTTCATGTGAACGGGATTGATGGAGTCGTACTCGTCGTGATCCAAATCACCGGAGATCCTAGTGCCGAACGGACGGCACCTCCGCGTTCAACACACGTACAGCCGGTGGCGTCTCCCACGCCTTGATCCAGCAAGGAGAGAGGGAGAGGCTGAGGAAGACTCCATCCAGCAGCAGCACAACGGCGTGGTGGTGGTGGAGGGCGTGGCAATCCAGCAGGCTTCGCCAAGCACCACGGGAGAGGAGGAGGAGGAGGAGGCGGGGCTGCCCCAATAGAGGGAGAAGTTCTCATGTCTGGCAGCCCCAAAACCTCAAGTATATATAGGGGAAGGGGCTGCGCCCTTTAGGGTTTCCTCCCAAGGGGTGCGGCCAGCCCTAGATCCCATTTAGGGGCGGCCAAGGGGAGGAGTGCCTCCCAAGTCAAGTGGAGGCCTCCCCTTTAGGGTTTTCCCTTCCCATGCGCATGGGCCTTGGGGGCTGGTGCCCCTGGCCCATTAAGGCTAGGCGCCCCCTACAGCCCATGCTACTGTATTGGACGTGGTGGAACAATTTCCGGACCTCCGGACCCCTCCGAATCCTCCGAACCTTCCGAAGCTTCCGGTACAATACCGAAAAACCCAAACTTTTTCGGAACCCGAACAACAACTTTCCATATATAAATCTTTACCTCCGGACCATTCCGAACTCGTCGTGACATCGGGATCTCATCCGGACTCGAACAACATTCGGTAACCACATACAAACTTCCTTTATAACCCTAGCGTCATCGAACCTTAAGTGTGTAGACCCTACGGGTTCGGGAGACATGTAGACATGACCGACAGCGGGATCTGGATACCCATGTTGGCTCCCACATGTTCCACGATGATCTCATCGGATGAACCACGATGTCAAGGACTCAATCGATCCCGTATACAATTCCCTTTGTCTAGCGGTATTGTACTTGCCCGAGATTCGATCGTCGGTATCCCGATACCTTGTTCAATCTCGTTACCGGCAAGTCTCTTTACTCGTTCTGTAACACATCATCCCGTGATCAACCCCTTGGTCACATTGTGCACATTATGATGATGTCCTACCGAGTAGGCCGAGAGATACCTCTTCGTCACACGGAGTGACAAATCCCAGTCTCGATTCGTGCCAACCCAACAGACACTTTCGGAGATAGCTGTAGTGCACCTTTATAGTCACCCAGTTACGTTGTGACGTTTGGTACACCCAAAGCATTCCTACAGTATCCGGGAGTTGCACAATCTCATGGTCTAAGGAAAAGACACTTGACATTTGAAAATCTTTAGCATACGAACTACGATCTTTGTGCTAGGCTTAGGATTGGGTCTTGTCCATCACATCATTCTGCTAATGATGTGATCCCGTTATCAACGACATCCAATGTCCATGGTCAGGAAACTGTAACCATCTATTGATCAACGAGCTAGTCAACTAGAGGCTTACTAGGGACATGGTTTTGTCTATGTACCCATACATGTATCTGAGTTTCCTATCAATACAATTATAGCATGGATAATAAACGATTATCATGAGCAAGGAAATATAATAATAACTAATTTATTATTGCCTCTAGGGCATATTTCCAACACAAGCCTATCGGAATCCTGCACCAGCCCCGGAACCGGAACCACAAGATGAGCCTCCACGATAGTCCATTTATTCTTGGGATCCTGAGGCGGTTGCTAGCCAGTGGCAGTCAGAGTCCTCTTCATCACAGCATGGTCCCAACTATTCTTCATCGCAGTACGACCCCATCTACACCTACGGGTATCCGCCAGGCTATCCCTGGCAATAGACCAACTTAGGCCAAAAGCCTAAGCTTGGGTGAGTACGTATTTCTCACCGACATTTCATTTATGTTCACACACACTCATTGCTAGATGTCGGTGCTCATACTCTTTCACTGTAATATCCATGCTAGTTTATTTTCTTTTTCCTGCTTTCTTCTTGTGTGTTTAATAAACCTTAGAAAAACCAAAAAAATTAGTAGTAGTTTATTTTTCTTGCTGTAGTAGTATTAATTAAAAAGAAAACCCAAAAATATTTCCCGTTCTTCTTTTGCTTGTTGGGAGCTTTCCCGTGTAAATAGTTTTTATTTCCTTTCTTTTCTTTGGGGGTCAGTAGAAGAAGACCATGATTAAATTGTTGTAGTGGCTCTTATATGCATCATTGTTGATTTAACCAAGAGCCCATATTGCCTTGTCTTCTCCTTCTTATTGAATGCTCGCATATTCCAGCTTAGTCCAATGCACATGCACTCTTATTATTATTCACACCGTTCGGTCGTGCAAGTGAAAGGCAATTATGATGACATATATGATGGACTGACTGAGATGGGAAAAGCTGGTATGAACTCGACCTCTTTTGTTTTTGTAAATATGATGAGTTTATCATTCTTGATTCAGCTGATTATGAATAAACATGTTTGCAATGACAATTAGAGATCATAGTTGCTTGTGCCATGCTTAATTAGCTATGAGTTATAATGGTTTACCTTGCGTGCCAACATGCTATTGAGATGATGATGTGGTATGATGGGGTGGTATCCTCCTTTGAATGATTTAAGTGACTTGACTTGGCACATGTTCACGCATGTAGTTGAAACAAATCAACATAGTCTTCACGATATTTATGTTCATGGTGGATTATATCCTACTCATGCTTGTATTCAATGTTTATTAATTTTAATGCATGTTCATGACTGTTGTCGCTCTCTAGTTGGTTGATACGTCTCCAACGTATCTATAATTTTTGATTGCTGCATGCTATATTATCTACTGTTTTAGGCAATATTGGGCTTTATTATCCACTTTTATATTATTTTTGGGACTAACCTATTAACTGGAGGCCCAGCCCAGATTTGTTGTTTTATGCCTATTTCAGTATTTCGAGGAAAAGGAATATCAAACGGAGTCAAAATGGAAGAAATCAACTGGAGAAGTTATTTTTGGAAGGAAACCCACCTGATGGACTTGGAACCCACGTCAGAAGATACGGGAGGTGCTCACGAGGGTGGGAGGCGCGCCCACCCCCCTGAGCACGCCCCCTGCCTCGTGGGGCCCCCGTAGCTTCACCGACGTACTCCTTTCACCCATATATACTCTCGTACCCTAAAACTTTCAGAAGAGAGATTAGATCGGGAGTTCCGCTGCCGCAAGCCTCCAGAACCACCAAAAACCAATCGGGACCCCTTTCCGGTACCCTGCCGGAGGGGGGATCCATCTCCGGTGGCCATCTTCATCATCCCGGCGCTCTCCATGACGAGGAGGGAGTAGTTCACCCTCGGGGCTGAGGGTATGTACCAGTAGCTATGTGTTTGATCTCTCTCTCTCTCTCGTGTTCTCTCTCGTGTTCCCTCTATGGCACGATCTTGATGTATCCCGAGCTTTGCTATTGTAGTTGGATCTTATGATGTTTCTCCCCCTCTACTCTCTTGTGATGAATTGAGTTTCCCCTTTGAAGTTATCTTATCGGATTGAGTATTTTATGAACACTTGATGTATGTCTTGCCGTGTTTATCCGTGGTGACAATGGGATTTCATGTGCCACTCGATGTATGTTTTGGTGACCAACTTGCGGGTTCCGCCCATGAACCTATGCATAGGGGTTGGCACACGTTCCTGACTCTCCGGTAGAAGCTTTGGGGCACTCTTTGAAGTACTTTGTGTTGGTTGGATGAATCTGAGATTGTGTGATGCATATCGTATAATCATGCCCACGGATACTTGAGGTGACAATGGAGTATCTAGGTGACATTAGGGTTTTGATTGATTTGTGTCTTAAGGTGTTATTCTAGTATGAACTCTTTTATAGATTGAACCGAAAGAATAACTTTGAGGTGGTTTCGTACCCTACCATAATCTCTATGTTTGTTCTCCGCTATTAGTGGCTTTGGAGTGACTCTTTTTTGCATGTTGAGGGATAGTTATATGATCTATCTATTTTATTATTGTTGAGAGAACTTGCACTAGTGAAAGTATGAACCCTAGGCCTTGTTTCCTATCATTGCAATACCGTTTCCGCCCACGTTTATCACTTGTTACCTTGTTGTTTTTATATTTTCAGATTACAAATACCTTTATCTACCATCCATATTGCACTTGTATCACCATCTCTTCGCCGAACTAGTGTACCTATACAATTTACCATTGTATTGGGTGTGTTGGGGACACAAGAGACTCTTTGTTATTTGGTTGCAGGGTTGTTTGAGAGAGACCATCTTCATCCTACGCCTCTCACGGATTGATAAACCTTAGGTCATCCACTTGAGGGAAATTTGCTATTGTCCTACAAACCTGTGCACTTCCAGGCCCAACAACGTCTACAAGAAGAAGGTTGTGTAGTAGACATCAAGCTCTTTTCTGGCGCCATTGCCGGGGCGGCTAGGTAAGTGAAGGTATATCTTTAGATCTTGCAATCAAATGTTTTTGTTTCTTGTTTTATCACTAGTTAGTTTATAAAAAAAACTACAAAAAAATGGAATTGAGTTTGTCTCATACGCTTCACCTTTTTAATATCTTTCGTGAGTATGATGGAAAGGAAAATTGTGCCAGAGTGTTAGAAGAAGAATGCATTAAATTGTTTGGCACTAAATATTTGAATGATGAGCATGATTGCTATGTTGTTAGTATGAATTCCTTGAATATCCATAGTACTAATGATGATTGCTCTAGTCATGATGAAAATATCTCTCATAAGCATGTCAACTTTTTGTGGAGTGCATGTTTGCATGAACACACAAAATAAAGAAGATATATATTGCAAGAGGCATAAGTACTTAGAAACCAAATTTTTGCAAGAAAGAGATAGATGAATGTGCTGAAAGATTCAATATTTTTCGTGCCCCTTGTGAACTTTGCAGTGAACATGGTCATTTAAAGCTCCGATGCTATTTGTTTCATGATCAAGTCATGTCCAAATATTGTGATAATTTGATTACCCTTGAGCATCATAAAGAACTTAGCCTTCTTTTGGGTTATGAAGAAATGAAACGTATAACTGAAGGTATTCCAAAATTTAGTCTTGATAAAATTCTTGATTTTGATCTAGAAAATATTTATATGTATTGTGCGGTGAATTGCATTGAAAATCCTTATATTGCTAATTACATAAAGAAAAGAAAACAAATAGAAGATGATGAGAATACTAATGAAAGGGAAGAGACTTCCCAATATCCTCCTATTATTTCTTATGGTGAATCAGGTAACGAGGAGGAGTTTTATATTCAACCAATCTCATCAATAAGGAGCTCAAAGAGGAAGGTTGAACCTACACATACTGTGAAGAAGAAGAAAAGAAAAAGGAAGAGAGGTAAAAAGGTATCTCTCCCACATAAAGTTGCTCCTATTATTGTTGTGCCTCATGAAAATGAAGATGATACACTTGATGATGATCTCGTTATGCCTATTGCTTGTTGTGATGATTATGATTGGGAAGATAATGATACTTCTTATGATCATGAAAATCTTTTTGGCACTTGCTTGGAAGAATATAATAATTGCTATACTATTGGTGCTATCCATACTATTAATGATGAGAGTGATTATTCTTATGATATGAAAAGTCCCAAGCTTGGGGATGCTATGTTTAATAATGATGATATTTTTAGCCTCTCAAGTTTTGATATGCAAAGTTGTTATAATGATAGCATGCCTCCTACCTATGATGATTATATTGATGAAAGTGGGTTCGGAAGAGTGTCAACTTTAGGAAGTAGTGATCCCACTATTTTGGAGGATGTTGAATTTTATTGTGATAAATATGAAAGTGGATTTGGAAGAGTGTCAACTTTATTTAGTGATTTCACTATCTTGGGAGAGGTTTCAATCGATTATGATGAGAACGAAGTTGCTACTTATGATGATTATTGTGATGAAACTTATGCTATAAAAAGTAGTGATGATTATATTTACAAATCTTGTCATGATTATGATTACCCTTTTTCTGAACATTACTCTTTTAATGTGGAAACAATTTTTAGTGTTCAATTCTCTTATGATACTCCCACTATTCCGAATGAGAAGAATTTTGCTTATGTGGAGAGTAGTAAATTTTCTATGCTTGTAGATCATGAAAAGAATGATTTAGGTGCTGGTTATATTGTTGAATTCATTCATGATGCTACTGAAAATTATTATGAGGGAGGAACATATGCTTGTAGGAATTGCAATATTATCAAGTTTCCTCTCTATGTGTTGAAATTTTTGAAGCTATGCTTGTTTTACCTTCCTATGCAAGTTGATTATTGTTCCCATAAGTTGTTTGCTCACAAAATCCCTATGCATAGGAAGTGGGTTAGACTTAAATGTGCTAGTCATATTATTCATGATGCTCTCTTTATATTTCAATTCTTATCTTTTATGTGAGCATCATTGAAATCATCATGCCTAGCTAGGGGCATTAAACGATAGCGCTTGTTGGGAGGCAACCAAATTTTATTTTAGTTTCTTGCTTTTTGGTTATGTTTAGTAATAAATAATCCATCTAGATTCTGTTTAGATGTGGTTTTATCTTTTAATTAGTGTTTGTGCCAAGTTAAACCTATTAGATCTTCTTGGGAGATAGTTATTTGATCTTGTTGTAATTTCCAGAATCTTTGCGCTCAGTGCCCGAATTGTTAAAAATCACAAGAACGTTATAAAATAGTGATTCCAATTGATGCTGATCAATAAACAAATTTTCCAGGTCTTCTAATTTTGATAGAAGTTTTTGAGTTCCAGAAGTTTGCGTTAGTTACAGATTACTATAGACTGTTCTGTTTTTGACAGATTCTGTTTTCCGTGTGTTGTTTGCTTATTTTGATGAATCTATGGCTAGTAAAATAGTTCATAAACCATAGAGAAGTTGGAATACAGTAGGTTTAACACCAATATAAATAAATATTGTTTGCTTATTTTGATGAATCTATGGCTAGTAAAATAGTTCATAAACCATAGAGAAGTTGGAATACAGTAGGTTTAACACCAATATAAATAAATAATGAGTTCATTACAGTACCTTGAAGTGGTGTTTTGTTTTCTTTCGCTAACGGAGCTCACGAGTTTTCTGTTAAGTTTTGTGTTATGAAGTTTTCAAGTTTTGGGTAAAGCTTCGATGGACTATGGAATAAAGAGTGGCAAGAGACTAAGCTTGGGGATGCCCAAGGCACCCCATGGTAATATTCAAGGACAACCAAGAGCCTAAGCTTGGGGATGCCCCGGATGGCATCCCCTCCTTCGTCTTCGTTCATCGGTAACTTTACTTGGAGCTATATTTTTATTCACCACATGATATGTGTTTTTCTTGGAGCGTCATTTTCTCTTGTTAGTATTTGCTTGCTGTTATTTAGAATAATGTTTTGAATCTTTAGTTTCAATAAAAAAGTCAAGGATAGCCTTTGCCATGCTTATTTTGCTACTATACTTGTTGCTGTTTGAAAACAGAAAGTTTACCGCTGTTGCAAAAAATCTCTAGAAAAGTAAGAGAGTGGTATAATGTTGAATCTTTTTGAATATTGAGCTCTGATAAATTTATTACAGTGGGATTTTTAGTTCATAATTTTTGGAGTTAGGAAAGTATGATGAATCTTGCATTATTTACAGACTATATTGTTTTGGCAGATTGCTGTTATGTTTGCATTGTTTGTATATGTTTGCTTGTTTAATGATTCTATTTGATGATAGGAGTATTAAATATGCAGAGGCATTTAGTATGCAATGTTGAATAATAATTTTATTGATTTTCTACAGTAGAAAATGATAAGGTTTTGCATTGGTTTATACTAACCTATCTCACGAGTTCTTGTTGAGTTTGTTGTGAATGAAGCTTTGGATAAAAAGAGAAACCATGATATGAGAGGAATTAAGGAGACACAAAAGTTCAAGCTTGGGGATTCCCAAGGCACCCCAAGATAATATTTTAAGAAGTCTCAAGCATCTAAGCTTGGGGATGCCCCGGTAGGCATCCCACCTTTCTTCTTCAACAACTATCGGTTAGTATCGGTTGAGCCTAAGTTTTTGCTTCTTCACATGAGTTGTGCTATCCTTGCAATGTAGTTTTCCTTAGCTTTGCTTGCTGTTTGAATAAAGTATCAAGATCTGAAATTATTAAATGAGAGAGAGTCTTCGCATAGTTGCATAACTATTTAGCTACTCATTGATCTTCACTTATATCTTTCGGAGTAGTTTGTTGTTGCTCTAGTGCTTCACTTATATCTTTTAGAGCATGGTGGTAGTTTTATTTTGAAGAAGTAGCTGAAATCTCATGCTTCACTTAGATTATTTTGAGAGTCGTTAATAGCATGGTAATTTGCTTAATGTTAATATACTTGGTAATCAAGATATGCGAAACTTTCTTTTGAGTGAATTGAATACTAAGATAAATTTAATGCTTGATAATTGTTTTGAGATATGGAGGTAATAATATCAAAGTCGTGCTAGTTGATAATTGTGAATTTGAGAAATACTTGTGTCGAAGTTTGCAAGTCCCGTAGCATGCACGTATGGGTAAAGTTGTGTAAAAAATTTGAAACATGAAGTGTACCTGGCTTGTGCATCCTTATGAGTGGCGGTCGGGGACGAGCGATGGTCTTTTCCTACCAATCTATCCCCCTAGGAGCATTGTACGTAGTACTTGATTTTTGATGGCTTCTAAATTTTTGCAATAAGTATATGAGTTCTTTTGACTAATGTTGAGTCCATGGATTATATGCACTTCTACCTTTCCGCATTTGCTAGCCTCTTCGGTACCGTGCATTGCCCTTTCTCACCTTGAGAGTTGGTGCAAACTTCGCCGGCGCATCCAAACCCCGTGATATGATACGCTCTATCACACATAAACCTCCTTATATCTTCCTCAAAACAACCGCCATACCTACCTATCATGGCATTTCCATAGCCATTCCGAGATATGTTTCCATGCAACTTTCCACCGTTCCGTTCATCATCATGACATACTTTACTTTTGTCATATTGCCATTGCATGATCATGTAGTTGACATCGTATTTGTGGCAAAGCCACCATGCATTATTTTCCATACATGTCACTCTTGATTCATTGCACCATCCCGGTACACCGCCGGAGGCATTCATATAGAGTCATACTTTTTTCTAAGTTTCGAGTTGTAATTGTTGAGTTGTAAGAAAAATAAAAGTGTGATGATCATCATTATTAGAGCATTGTCCCAAGTGAGGAAAGGATGATGGAGACTATGATTCCCCCATAAGTTGGGATGAGACTCCGGACGAAAAAAAGAGGCCATAAAAAAAAAGAGAAAAGGCCCAAATAAAAAAAATAAAAAAATGAGAGAAAAAAAGAGAAGGGACAATGCTACTATCCTTTTACCACACTTGTGCTTCAAAGTAGCACCTTGTTCCTCATGTAGTGAGTCTCATATATTGTGCTTCAAAGTAGCACCTTGTTCCTCATGTAGTGAGTCTCATATATTGTGCTTCAAAGTAGCACTAAGATCTTCATAATAGAGAGTCTCTCATTTTGTCACTTTCATATACTAGTGGGAATTTTTCATTATAGAACATGGCTTGTATATTCCAATTATGGGCTTCCTCAAATTGCCCTAGGTCTTCGTGAGCAAGCAAGTTGGATGCACACCCACTTAGTTTCTTTTGTAGAACTTTCATATACTTATAGCTCTAGTGCATCCGTTGCATGGCAATCTGTACTCCTCATGTTGACATCAATTGATGGGCATCTCCATAGCCCGTTGATTATCCTCGTCAATATGAGACTTTCTCCTTTTTTTGTATTCTCCACACAATCCCATCATCATATTCTATTCCACCCATAGTGCTATATCCATGGCTCGCGCTCATGTATTGCGTGAAGGTTGAAAGAGTTTGAGATTATTTAAGTATGAAACAATTGCTTGGCTTGTCATCGGGGGTATAGAAGTTGGGAACATCTTTGTGTGACGAAAATGAAGCATAGCCTAACCATATGATTTTGTAGGGATGAACTTTCTTTGGCCATGTTATTTTGAGAAGACATGATTACTTTGATTAGTATGCTTGAAGTATTATTATTTTTATGTCAATATAAGATTTTGTCTTGAATCTTTTGGATTTGAATATTCATATCACAAGTAAGAAGATTGATATTGAAATTATGCCAAGTAGCACTCCGCATCAAAAATTATCTTTTTTATCATTTACCTACTCGAGGACGAGCAGGAATTAAGCTTGGGGATGCTTGATACGTCTCCAACATATCTATAATTTTTGATTGCTCCATGCTATATTATCTACTGTTTTAGGCAATATTGGGCTTTATTATCCACTTTTATATTATTTTTGGGACTAACCTATTAACCGGAGGCCCAGCCAGATTTCTTTGTTTTATGCCTATTTCAAGATTTCGAGGAAAAGGAATATCAAACGGAGTCAAAACGGAACGAAATCAACTGGAGAAGTTATTTTTGGAAGGAAACCCACCTGATGGACTTGGACCCCACGTCAGAAGATACGAGAGGTGCTCACGAGGGTGGGGGGCGCGCCCACCCCCCCTGGGCGCGCCCCTGCCTCGTGGGGCCCCCGTAGCTCCACCGACGTACTCCTTTCACCCATATATACTCTCGTACCCTAAAACTTCCAGAAGAGAGATTAGATCGGGAGTTCCGCCGCCGCAAGCCTCTAGAACCACCAAAAACCAATCGGGACCCCTTTCCGGTACCCTGCCGGAGGGGGGATCCATCTCCGGTGGCCATCTTCATCATCCCGGCGCTCTCCATGACGAGGAGGGAGTAGTTCACCCTCGGGGCTGAGGGTATGTACCAGTAGCTATGTGTTTGATCTCTCTCTCTCGTGTTCTCTCTCGTGTTCCCTCTATGGCACGATCTTGATGTTGGGGAACGTAGTAATTTCAAAAATTTTCCTACGATCACGCAAGACCATGGTGATGCATAGCAACGAGATGAGAGTGTTGTCTACGTACCCTCGTAGACCAGCAACGGAAGCGTTGACGCAACGTAGAGGAAGTAGTCGTACTTCTTCCCGATCCAACCGATCCAAGTACCGAGCGTCACGGCACCTCCGAGTTCTGCACACGTTCAGCTCGATGACGTCCCTCGAACTCCGATCCAGCCGAGTGTTGAGGAGAGTTTCAATCGACGACGGCGTGGTGGCGATGATGATGTTCCACCGGCGCAGGGCTTCGCCTAAGCTCCGCAATGGTATATTCGAGGTGTAGTTTGGTGGAAGGGGCACCGACACGGCTAAGGAACGATCTCAATGATCAACTTGTGTGTTATGGGGTGCCCTCTGCCTCAGTATATAAAGGAGGGAAGGGGAGGGGCTGGCCGGCCACCAAGGGCTGCGCCTGGGAGTCCTACTCCCACCGGGAGTAGGATTCCTCCCCCCCAATCCTAGTCCAACTAGGATTGGCCAAGTGGGAAGGGAGAGAGGGGGCGCCACCCCCTTCTCCTAGTCCTAATAGGACTAGGGAAGGGGGAAGGTGCGGCCAGCACTTGGGCCCCTTTCCTCCTTTCCACTAAGGCCCATCAAGGCCCATTGACCCCCCGGGAGGTTCCGGTAACCCCCCGGTACTCCGGTAAAATTCCCAATTTCACCCGGAGTGATTCCGGAGTCCAAACATAGGCTTCCAATATATCAATCTTTATGTCTCGACCATTTCGAGACTCCTCGTCATGTCCGTGATCTCATCCGGGACTCGAACAACCTTCGTACATCAATATCATATAAACTCATAATAACATGCCATCGAAGCGTTAAGCGTGCGGACCCTACGGGTTCGAGAACTATGTAGACATGACCGAGACACCTCTCGGTCAATAACCAATAGCGGGACCTGGATGCCCATATTGGTTCCTACATATTCTACTGAAGATCTTTATCGGTCGGACCGCATAACAACATCGTTGTTCCTTTGTCATCGGTATGTTACTTGCCCGAGATTCGATCGTCGGTATCAATACCTAGTTCAATCTCGTTCTTGGCAAGTCTCTTTTCTCGTTCCGTAATACATCATCTCACAACTAACACATTTAGTTGCAATGCTTGCAAGGCTTATGTGATGTGCATTACCGAGAGGGCCCAGAGATACCTCTCCGACAATCGGAGTGACAAATCCTAATCTCGAAATATGCCAACCCAACATGTACCTTCGGAGACACCTGTAATGTACCTTTATAATCACCCGATTACGTTGTGACGTTTGGTAGCACCCAAAGTGTTCCTCGGGCAAACGGAGTTGCATAATCTCATAGTCATAGGAACATGTATAAGTCATGAAGAAAAGCACTAGCAACAAACTATACGATCAGGTGCTATGCTAATGGAATGGGTCATGTCAATCAGATCATTCAACCAATGATGTGATCCCGTTAATCAAATAACAACTCCTTGTTCATGGTTAGGAAACATAACCATCTTTGATTAACGAGCTAGTCAAGTAGAGGCATACTAGTGACACTCTGTAGGTTTATGTATTCACACATGTATTATGTTTCCGGTTAATACAATTCTAGCATGAATAATAAACATTTATCATGATATAAGGAAATAAATAATAACATTATTATTGCCTCTAGGGCATATTTCCTTGATCTCCCACTTGCACTAGAGTCAATAATCTAGATTACACAATAATGATTCTAACACCCATGGAGTCTTGGTGCTGATCATGTTTTGCTCGTGGAAGAGGCTTAGTCAGCGGTCGCAACATTCAGATCCGTATGTATCTTGCATATCTCTATGTCTCCCACTGGACCAAATCCGGATGGAGTTGAAGCGTCTTTTGATGTGCTTGGTTCTCTTGTGAAATCTGGATTCCTTTGCCAAGGCAATTGCACCAATATTGTCACAAAAGATTTTCATTGGACCCGATACACTAGGTACAACACCTAGATCGGTTATGAACTCCTTCATCCAGACTCCTTCATTAGCTGCTTCGAAGCAGCTATGTACTCAACTTCACATGTAGATCCCAGAACGACGCTTTGTTTGGAACTGCACCAACCGACAGCTCCACCGTTTAATGTAAATACGTATCCGGTTTGCGATTTAGAATCGTCCGGATCAGTGTCAAAGCTTGCATCGGCGTAACCGTTCTGACGAGCTCTTTGTCACCGCCATAAATGAGAAACATATCCTTAGTTCTTCTCAAGTACTTAAGGATGTTCTTGACCGCTGTCCATGATCCACTCTGGATTACTTTGGTACTGCCTCGCTAAACTTACAGAAGGCACACATCAGGTCTGGTACACAGCATTGCATACATGATAGAGCCTATGGCTGAAGCATAGGAACATCTTTCATTTTCTCTCTATCTTCTGCGGTGGTCGGGCATTGAGTCTTACTCAACTTCACACCTTGTAATACCGGCAAGAACCCTTTCTTTGCTCGATCCATTTGAACTTTTTCAAAACTTTATCAAGGTATGTGCTTTGTGAAAGTCCTATTAAGCGTCTTGATCTATCTCTATAGATCTTAATGCCCAATATGTAAGCAGCTTCACCGAGGTCTTTCATCGAAAACTCTTATTCAAGTATCCCTTTATGCTATCCAGAATTCTATATCATTTCCGATCAATAATATGTCATCCACATATAATATCGAAATGCTACTGAGCTCCCACTCACTTTCTTGTAAATACAGGCTTCTCCAAAAGTCTGTATAAAACCAAATGCTTTGATCACACTATCAAAACGTTTATTCCAACTCCGAGAGGCTTGCACCAGTCCATAAATGGATCGCTGGAGCTTGCACACTTTGTTAGCTCCTTTGGATCGACAAAACCTTCGGTTGCATCATATACAACTCTTCTTCCGTAAATCCATTCAGAATGCAGTTTTAACATCCATTTGCCAAATTTCATAATCATAAAATGCGGCAATTGCTAACATGATTGAGACGGACTTAAGCATCGCCACGGGTGAGAAGGTCTCATCGTAGTCAATCCCTTGAACTTGTCGAAAACCTTTTGCAACAAGTCGAGCTTTATAGACGATAACATTACCATCGTCGGTCTTCTTCTTGAAGATCCATTTATTCTCAATTGCTTGCCGATCATCGGGCAAGTAAACCAAAGTCCATACTTTGTTCTCATACATGGATCCCATCTCAGATTTCATGGCCTCAAGCCATTTTGTGGAATCTGGGCTCACCATCGCTTCTTCATAGTTCGAGGTTCATCATGTTCCAAATAACATGACTTCCAAAATAGGATTACCGTACCACTCAGTGCGGATCTTGCTCTGGTTGATCTCTGAAGTTCTGTAGAAACTTGATCTGAAGTTTCATGATCATCATCATTAGCTTCCTCCTATTTGGTGTAGGTGTCACGAAACTGTTTTACGTGATGTACTACTTCTCAATAAGGGAGTAGATACAGATTATCTCATCAAGTTCTACTTTCCTCCCACTCACTTCTTTCGTGAGAAACTCTTTCTCCAAAAAGTTTCCGAATTTAGCAACAAAAATCTTGCCTTCGGATCTGTGATAGAAGGTGTACCCAACTGTCTCCTTTGGGTATCCTATGAAGACACATTTCTCGATTTGGGTTCGAGCTTATCAGGTTGAAGCTTTTTCACATAAGCATCGCAGCCCCAAACTTTCGAAGCGACAACTTTGGTTTCTTGCCAAACCACAGTTCATAAGGCGTCGTCTCAACGGATTTAGATGGTGCCCTATTTAAAGTGAATGTAGCCGTCTCTAAAGCATAACCCCAAAAGCGATAGCGGTAAATCAGAAGAGACATCATAGATCGCACCATATCTAATAAAATACGATTACGACGTTCGGACACACCATTACGTTGTGGTGTTCGGTGGCGTAAGTTGCGAAACTATTCCGCATTGTTTCAAATGTAGGCCAAACTCGTAACTCAAATATTCTCCTCCACGATCAGATCGTAGAAACTTTATTTTCTTGTTACGATGATTTTCCACTTCACTCTGAAATTCTTTGAACTTTTCAAATGTTTCAGACTTGTGTTTCATTAAGTAGATATACCCATATCTGCTCAAATCATCTGTGAAGGTGAGAAAATAACGATATCCGCCACGAGCCTCAACATTCATTGGACCACATACATCGGTATGTATGATTTCCAATAAATCTGTTGCTCTCTCCATAGTTCGGAGAACGGTGTTTTAGTCATCTTGCCCATAAGGCACGGTTACATAAGTGCCAAGTGATTCATAATCAAGTGACTCCAAAAGTCCATCGGTATGGAGTTTCTTCATGCGCTTTACATCGATATGACCTAAGCGGCAGTGCCACAAATAAGTTGCACCATCATTATCAACTCTGCATCTTTTGGTTTCAACATTATGAATATGTGTATCACTACTATCAAGATTAAGTAAAACAAACCATTCTTCAATGGTGCATGACCATAAAAGATATTATTCATATAAATAGAACAACCATTATTCTCTGATTTAAATGAATAACCGTCTCGCATCAAACAAGATCCAGATATAATGTTCATGCTCAACGCTGGTACTAAATAACAATTATTTAGGTCTAATACTAATCCCGAAGGTAGATGTAGAGGTAGCGTGCCGATTGCGATCACATCGACTTTGGAACCATTTCCACGCGCATTGTCACCTCGTCCTTAGCCAATCTTCGCAATCCGTAGCCCTGTTTGAGTTGCAAATATTAGCAGCAGAACCAGTATCAAATACCAGTGCTCTGCGAGTATTAGTAAGGTACACATCAATAACATGTATATCACATATACCTTTGTTAACCTTGCCATCCTTCTTATCCGCCAAATACTTGGGGCAGTTCCGCTTCAAATGACCAGCCTGCTTGCAATAGAAGCACTCGGTTTCAGGCTTAGGACCAGACTTGGGTTTCTTCTCTTGATCACAACTTGCTTGCCGCTCTTTTGAAGTTTCCTTTTCTTTCCTTTGCCCTTTTCTTGAAACTAGTGGTTTTGTTAACCATCAACACTTGATGCTCCTTTTGATTTCTACCTCCATGCTTTCAGCATCGCGAAGAGCTCGAGCATTGTTTTGGTCATCCCTTGCATATTATAGTTCATCACGAAGCTCTTGTAGCTTGGTGGCGTGATTGGAGAATTTCATCAATGACGCAATCATCCGGAAGATTAACTCCCAGTTGAATCAAGTGATTGTTATATCCGGACATTACGAGTATATGCTCCCGTGTAACCGTTCTCCTCCATCTTACAGCTATAGAACTTATTGGAGACTTCATATCTCTCAATCCGGGCATTCGCTTGGAATATTAACTTCAACTCTGGAACATCTCATATGCCCCATGGTGTTCAAAACGACGTTGAAGTCCGGTTCTAAGCCGTAAAGCATGGCACATCGAACTATAGAGTAGTCATCAGCTTTGCTTTGCCAGACGTTCATAACTTCCGGCGCAGCCCTTGCACCAGGCCCGGCACCTAACGGTGCTTCCGGGACGTAATTCTTCCGTGCAGCAATAAGGATAATCCTCAAATTACGGACCCAGTCCGTGTAATTGCTGCCATCATCTTTCAACTTTGCTTTCTCAAGGAACGCATTAAAATTCAACGGAACAACAGACGAGCCATCTATCTACACATCATAGACAAGCAAGATACTATCGGTACTAAGTTCATGATAAATTTAAGTTCAATTAATCATATTACTTAAGAACTCCCACTTAGAAAAATATCCTCCAATTCTCTAAGTGATTGCGTGATCCATATCAACTACACCATGACCGATCATCACGTGTGATGGAGTAGTTTCAATGGTGAACATCAATATGTTGATCATATCTACTATATGATTCACGCTCGACCTTCGGTCTCCGTGTTCGAGGTCATATCTTATATGCATAGCTCGTCAAGTATAACCTGAGTATTCGCGTGTGCAACTGTTTTGCACCGTTGTATTTGAACGTAGAGCCTATCACACCCGATCATCACGTGGTGTCTCAAAGACGAAGAACTTTCGCAGCGGTGCATACTCGGGAGAACACTTCTTGATAATTTAGTAAGGGATCATCTTATAATGCTACCGTCAATCAAAGCAAGATAAGATGCATAAAGGATTAACATCACATGCAATCAATATAAGTGATATGATATGGCCATCATCATTTTGTGCTTGTGATCTCCATCTCCAAGCACCGTCATGATCACCATCGTCACCGGCGCGACACCTTGATCTCCATCGTAGCATCGTTGTCGTCTCGCCAACTATTGCTTCTACGACTATCGCTACTCCTTAGTGATAAAGTAAAGCAATTACATGGCGTTGCATTTCATACAATAAGCGACAACCATATGGCTCCTGCCGATTGCCGATAACTCGGTTACAAAACATGATCATCTCATACAATAAAATATAGCATCACGTCTTGACCATATCACATCACAACATGCCCTGCAAAAACAAGTTAGGCGTCCTCTACTTTGTTGTTGCAAGTTTTACGTGGCTGCTACGGGCTGAGCAAGAACCGTTCTTACCTACGCATCAAAACCACAGCGATATTTCGTCAAATAGACTCCGTTTAACCTTCTCAAGGACCGGGCGTAGCCACACTCAGTTCAACTAAAGTGAGAGAGACAGACACCCGCCGGTCACCTTTAAGCAACGAGTGCTCACAGCGGTGAAACCAGTCTCGCGTAAGCGTACGCGTAATGTCGGTCCGGGCCGCTTCATCTCACAATACCGCTGAACCAAAGTATGACATGCTGGTAGGTAGTATGACTTGTATCGCCCACAACTCACTTGTGTTCTACTCGTGCATATGACATCAACGCATAAAACCAGGCTCGGATGCCACTTTGTTGGGGAACGTAGTAATTTCAAAATTTTCCTACGATCACGCAAGACCATGGTGATGCATAGCAACGAGATGAGAGTGTTGTCTACGCACCCTCGTGAGACCAACAGCGGAAGCGTTGACATAACGTAGAGGAAGTAGTCGTACTTCTTCCCGATCCAACCGATCCAAGTACCGAGCGTCGGCACCTCCGAGTTCTGCACACGTTCAGCTCGATGACGTCCCTCGAACTCCGATCCAGCCGAGTGTTGAGGGAGAGTTTCGTCAGCACGACGGCGTGGTGACGATGATGATGTTCCACCGGCGCAGGGCTTCGCCTAAGCTCCGCAACGGTATATTCGAGGTGTAGTTTGGTGGAAGGGGGCACCGCACACGGCTAAGGAACGATCTCAATGATCAACTTGTGTGTTATGGGGTGCCCTCTGCCCCTGTATATAAAGGAGGGAAGGGGAGGGGCTGGCCGGCCACCAAGGGCTGCGCCTGGGAGTCCTACTCCCACCGGGAGTAGGATTCCCCCCAATCCTAGTCCAACTAGGATTGGCCAAGTGGGAAGGGAGAGAGGGGGCGCCACCCCCTTCTCCTAGTCCTAATAGGACTAGGGAAGGGGGAAGGTCTGCCAGCACTTGGGCCCCTTTCCTCCTTTCCACTAAGGCCCATCAAGGCCCATTGACCCCGGGAGGTTCGGTAACCCCGGTACTCGGTAAAATTCCCAATTTCACCGGAGTGATTCCGAGTCAAACATAGGCTTCCAATATATCAATCTTTATGTCTCGACCATTTCGAGACTCCTCGTCATGTCCGTGATCTCATCCGGGACTCGAACAACCTTCGTACATCAATATCATATAAACTCATAATAAGCATCATCGAAACGTTAAGCGTGCGGACCCTACGGGTTCGAGAACTATGTAGACATGACCGAGACACCTCTCGGTCAATAACCAATAGCGGGACCTGGATGCCCATATTGGTTCCTACATATTCTACGAAGATCTTTATCGGTCGAGACCGCATAACAACATCGTTGTTCCTTTGTCATCGGTATGTTACTTGCCGAGATTCGATCGTCGGTATCCAATACCTAGTTCAATCTCGTTCATGGCAAGTCTCTTTTCTCGTTCCGTAATACATCATCTCACAACTAACACATTTAGTTGCAATGCTTGCAAGGCTTATGTGATGTGCATTACCGAGAGGGCCCAGAGATACCTCTCCGACAATCGGAGTGACAAATCCTAATCTCGAAATATGCCAACCCAACATGTACCTTCGGAGACACCTGTAATGTACCTTTATAATCACCCGATTACGTTGTGACGTTTGGTAGCACCCAAAGTGTTCCTCGGCAAACGGAGTTGCATAATCTCATAGTCATAGGAACATGTATAAGTCATGAAGAAAAGCACTAGCAACAAACTATACGATCAGGTGCTATGCTAATGGAATGGGTCATGTCAATCAGATCATTCAACCAATGATGTGATCCCGTTAATCAAATAACAACTCCTTGTTCATGGTTAGGAAACATAACCATCTTTGATTAACGAGCTAGTCAAGTAGAGGCATACTAGTGACACTCTGTAGGTTTATGTATTCACACATGTATTATGTTTCCGGTTAATACAATTCTAGCATGAATAATAAACATTTATCATGATATAAGGAAATAAATAATAACATTATTATTGCCTCTAGGGCATATTTCCTTCACTTGATGTATCCCGAGCTTTGCTATTGTAGTTGGATCTTATGATGTTTCTCCCCCTCTACTCTCTTGTGATGAATTGAGTTTCCCCTTTGAAGTTATCTTATCGGATTGAGTATTTTATGAACACTTGATGTATGTCTTGCCGTGTTTATCCGTGGTGACAATGGGATATCATGTGCCACTTGATGTATGTTTTGGTGACCAACTTGCGGGTTCCGCCCATGAACCTATGCATGGGGGTTGGCACACGTTCTTGACTCTCCGGTAGAAGCTTTGGGGCACTCTTTGAAGTACTTTGTGTTGGTTGGATGAATCTGAGATTGTGTGATGCATATCGTATAATCATGCCCACGGATACTTGAGGTGACAATGGAGTATCTAGGTGACATTAGGGTTTTGATTGATTTGTGTCTTAAGGTGTTATTCTAGTACGAACTCTTTTATAGATTGATCCGAAAGAATAACTTTGAGGTGGTTTCGTACCCTACCATAATCTCTACGTTTGTTCTCCGCTATTAGTGGCTTTGGAGTGACTCTTTGTTGCATGTTGAGGGATAGTTATATGATCTATCTATGTTATTATTATTGAGAGAACTTTCACTAGTGAAAGTATGAACCCTAGGCCTTGTTTCCTATCATTGCAATACCGTTTACGCCCACGTTTATCACTTGTTACCTTGCTGTTTTTTATATTTTCAGATTACAAATACCTTTATCTACCATCCATATTGCACTTGTATCACCATCTCTTCGCCGTACTAGTGCACCTATACAATTTACCATTGTATTGGGTGTGTTGGGGACACAAGAGACTCTTTGTTATTTGGTTGCAGGGTTGTTTGAGAGAGACCATCTTCATCCTACGCCTCTCACGGATTGATAAACCTTAGGTCCTCCACTTGAGGGAAATTTGCTACTGTCCTACAAACCTGTGCACTTGCAGGCCCAACAACATCTACAAGAAGAAGGTTGTGTAGTAGACATCATTGGTCGCTTCCCAGTCTTTTGCTAGCCTTCACTTGTACTAAGCCGGAATACTGCTTGTGCATCCAATCCCTTAAACCCCAAAGTTATTCCATATGAGTCCACTATACCTTCCTATATGCGGTATCTACCTGCCGTTCCAAGTAAATTTGTATGTGCCAAACTCTAAACCTTCAAATAAACATTCTGTTTTGCATGCTCGAATAGCTCATATATCAACTAGGGATGTCCTTATCTTCCGAGTTAGGCGGGTTATTCTCAAGAGGAGTGGACTCCGCTCCTCACTCACGAGAAAATGGCTGGTCACCGGGATGCCCAGTCCCATGCTTTATGCAAACTAAATCAAAATAATTGCAAACAAAACTCCCCCTGGGACCCGTTGAATGTTGGAGGCACTCGTTGTTTCGAGCAAGCCATGGATTGATGCTTGTGGAGGAGGGGGAGTATAAACTTTACCATTCTGTTTGGGAACCGCCTATAATTTGTTTAGCATGGAAGGTATCGTCATCTCTTAGTTGTTATGTTGACAATGAATGTATGCCGCTCAAAATATAATTTATCTCTATTTCAAAATCGAGCTCTAGCACCTCTACAATTCCCTGCTTCCCTCTGCGAAGGGCCTATCTATTCACTTTTATGTTGAATCATCACCCTCTTATTAAAAAGCACTAGCTGGAGAGCACAGCTGTCATTTGCATTCATTACTATTAATTTATATCGGGTATGACTATGATTGGATCTCTTTTACCATGAATTACAATGTCTAGTCAGTCCTAGATCTTTGAAGGTGCTCTGCATTTATGTTTTGCGGTCTCAGAAAGGGCTAGCGAGATACCATCTTGTTATATCATATTATGATTATTTTGAGAAAGTGTTGTCATCCGAGATTTATTATTATGGCTTGCTAGCTGATTATGTTATTGATATGAGTAAACATGAGACCTGAGAATTATTGCAAATGTGGTTAGTTATAATCTTTGCTGAAAACTTGAATGCTGGCTTGACATAGGTACAGCAACAAGAGCAAACAGAGTTTGTAAAAGTTTTTTCTTTTTCTCTTTCAGTTTGTCAACTGAATTGCTTGAGGACAAGCAAGGATTAAAGCTTGGGGGAGTTGATACGTCTCCATCGTATCTACTTTTCCAAACACTTTTGCCCTTGTTTTGGACTCTAACTTGTATGATTTTAATGGAACTAACCCGAACTGACGCTGTTTTCAGCAGAATTGCCATGATGTTGTTTTCTGCGTAGAAAACAAAAGTTCTCGGATTGACCTGAAACTCCACGGGATGTCTTATAAAAAATAATAATAAATCCTCGCCAAAGATGAAGACCAGGGGACCCACACCCTGTCCACGAGGGTGGGGGGCGCGCCCCCCTCCTGGGCGCGCCCCCTACCTCGTGGGCCCCCTGGAGACCCTCCGACGCCAACTCCAACTCCATATATTGGCTTTCGGGGAGAAAAAAATCAGAGAGAAGAAATCATCGCGTTTTACGATACGGAGCCGCCGCCAAGCCCTAATCTCTCTCGGGAGGGCTGATCTGGAGTCCGTTCGAGGCTCCGGAGAGGGGGATTCGTCGCCGTCGTCATCATCAGCCATCCTCCATCACCAATTTCATGATGCTCACCGCCGTGCGTGAGTAATTCCATCGTAGGCTTGCTGGACGGTGATGTGTTGGATGAGATTTATCATGTAATCGAGTTAGTTTTGTTAGGGTTTGTTCCCTAGTATCCACTATGTTCTGATATTGATGTTGCTATGACTTTGCTATGCTTAATGCTTGTCACTAGGGCCCGAGTGCCATGAATTCAGATCTGAACCTATTATGTTTTCATGAATATATGTGTGTTCTTGATCCTATCTTGCAAGTCTATATTCACCTATTATGTGTTATGATCCGACAACCCCGAAGTGACAATAATCGGGATACTTCTCGGTGATGACCATAGTTTGAGGAGTTCATGTATTCACTATGTGCTAATGCTTTGTTCCGGTTCTCTATTAAAAGGAGGCCTTAATATCCCTTAGTTTCCAATAGGACCCCGCTGCCACGGGAGGGTAGGACAAAATATGTCATGCAAGTTCTTTTCCATAAGCACGTATGACTATTTACGGAATACATGCCTACATTACATTGATGAATTGGAGCTAGTTCTGTGTCACCCTATGTTATGACTGTTACATGACGAACCACATCCGACATAATTATCCATCACTGATCCGGTGCCTACGAGCTTTCCATATACTGGTTCTCGCTTATTTACTTTCACATTGCTACTGTTACAGTCACTACAAAAATACCAAAAACATTACTTTTGCTGTCTTTACTTTTGTTACCGTTATCGCCACTATCATATTACTTTGCTACTAAACACTTTGCTGCAGATACTAAGTTTCCAGGTGTGGTTGAATTGACAACTCAGCTGCTAATACTTGAGAATATTCTTTGGCTCCCCTTGTGTCGAATCAACAAATTTGGTTTGAATACTCTACCCTCGAAAACTGTTGCCATCCCCTATACTTGTTGGTTATCATGCTTCCAAGGACAAGTTCTTCGAGAAGGTGATCAACCCTTACCTCGCGGAGGTGCTGCGACACCCTCAAACCATTGAGATGCGTGATGGGTTGCTGCACATCCGCGATGTTGAGGGACCAAAGGGAACCAGAAGCGTGGAGGCGAGGCTCGAAGCAATGGAGCAACAAGTTTTCAAGTGCCAGGGGATGGTGGAGCGTGGAATTAACGCTAGCCACAAGATGCTCATGAGTTCACCAACAACTACGAGCGGATGCCAAGAACACCGAGAAGGCCATCTTCAAGCTACATGAGAAGATCGAGCACCTCCAAGCCCAAACCTATGATCTGCAAAATCAAAACTGTGAATATGAATATAGATTCAAAAGGATGAGTTTGGCTGCAGATTTGAGGATTCCGGAGACTCGATCATCCTTCTATGATGGTGAGCCTATGCCATGGAAGGTGGACGACAAGCCTGCATCATCAACAACACCTCCACCTTCACCGACAAAGAAGGAGACATAATCACATGGGTATGGGCACTCCCCTTGGCAACTGCCAAGCTTGGGGGAGGTGCCCCGGTATCGTATCACCATCACAACTCCTATCTTTACCGTTTTTCTTAGTTCGATCCTATTAGTAGTATCTTGATCTAGTAGAATAAAGTTTATGGCATGATCTAGTTTTGAGTTTTGCTTTATGATCCCTCTATGTAATCGAGTCCATGAGCTATATATATAATAAATATTAGTTTTGAGTCAAGGGCTTGATTATTTTGCCATGATCTTGGGTGAATAAAAGAAAGAAAGAAGAAAAAAAGAAACAAAGAGTTCATATTGATCTTATTGAGAGTAATGACTTCACATAGAAAGAGTATGATGATTAAAAGTTGTTGGGAGTTGGCAAATATAGTTTTGGTCATCGTTGCAATTAATAGGAAGTAATAAGGAAAGAGAGGTTTCACATATAGATATATTATCATTGACATCTTTTATGATTGGCAGCACTCATTAAAATATAACATGCTAAAGAGTTGATGTTGGACAAGGAAGACAACATAATGAGTTATGTTTTCTTATATCTGAGATAAAGTATGTTGTCATGGATCCTCTAACATGTTGAGCTTGCCTTTCCCCCTCATGCTAGCCAAATTCTCAGCACCAAGTAGAGATACTACTTGTGCTTCCAAATACCCTTAAACCAGTTTAGCCATGAGAGTCAACCATATCTACCTATGGATTGAGTAAGATCCTTCAAGTAAGTTGTCATCGGTGCAAGCAATAAAAATTGCTCTCTAAATATGCATGACTTATTAGTGCAGAGAAAATAAGCTTTATACGAACTTGTTGTGGAAGTAATAAAAGCGATTTAACTGCATAATAAAGGTCCACATACAAGGGGCAATATAAAGTGACGTTCTTTTGCATTAAGATTTTGTGCATCAACCATAAAAGCGCATGGCAACCTCTGCTTCCCTCTGCGAAGGGCCTATCTTTTATTATTATCCTCTACCTTATGCAAGAGTCACGGTGATCTTCATCTTTCCTTTTTCATTTTATCCTTTGGCAAGCCCAGCATGTTGGAAAGAACATGATATATATATATATACATATATATATATATATATATCTAATTGGATGTAGGGGAGCATGAATTATTATTGTTGACATTACCCTTGAGGTAAAAGGTTGTGGGGCAAAACTATAAGCCCCTATCTTTCTCTGTGTCCGATTAAAACGCCGTAACCACAAGTATTGCGTGAGTGCTAGCAATTATGAAGGACTAAATGATAGTTGAGTATATGTACTTGCTTTTAAGCTCTGACATAGACTCTTTCCGATGTTATGATAAATTGCAATTGCTTCAATGACTGAGGTTATAATTTGTTGGTGCCCAATAAGGTTTCTGATTTGTACCTTTGCATTGTGAAAAGATCATCACTTGAACATAAGTAATCATATGACAAAATCTATATATGTTGTTGTTATGAGAATAATCATGATGCCTTCATGTCCGTATTTTATTTTTTATCGACGCCTCTACCTCTAAACATGAGGATATATTTATTGTTATCGGCTTTTCGCTTGAGGACAAGCGAGGTCTAAGCTTGGGGGAGTTCATACGTCCATTTTGCATCATGCTTTTATATCGATATTTATTGCATTATGGGCTGTTATTTCACGTTATGTCACAATACTTATGGCTATTCTCTCTTATTTTACAAGGTTTACATGAAGAGGAGAATGCCGCATTTGGAATTCGGGTGGAAAAGGAGCAAATATTGGAGACCTATTCATGCAACTCCAAAAGTCCTGAAACTCCACGGAATATCTTGAAAGAAATAAAGAAAAATCGTCGCCAAAGATGAAGGCCAGGGGCCCACACCTGCTCACGAGGGTGGGCGCGCCCCAGGCGCGCCCCTACCTCGTGGGCCCCTGGTGGCTCTCCGATGCCCATCTTCTCTGTATGAAGTCTTTCGATGAGAAAAAACATTAAGCAACCTTTCGGGACGAGACTCCGCCACGAGGCGGAACCTTGGCGGAACCAATCTAGGGCTCCGGCAGAGCTGTTCTGCCGGGGACACTTCCCTCCGGGAGGGGGAAATCATCGTCATCATCATCACCAACGCTCCTCTCATCGGGACAGGGCAATCTCCATCAACATCTTCACCAGCACCATCTCATCTCCAAACCCTAGTTCATCTCTTGTATCCAATTCTTCTCTCCAAGTCCGGGATTGGTGCTAGTAGGTTGCTAGTAGTGTTGATTACTCCTTGTAGTTGATGCTAGTTGGTTTATTTGATGGAAGATCATATGTTCAGATCCTTTATGCATATTATTACCCTCTCGATTATGAACATGAATATGCTTTGTGAGTAGTTACGTTTGTTCCTGAGGACAAGGGAGAAGTCTTGCTATTAGTAGTCATGTGAATTTGGTATTCGTTTGATATTTTGATGAGATGTATGTTGTCTAGCCTCTAGTGGTGTTATGTGAACGTCGACTACATAACACTTCACCATTATTTGGGCCTAGAGGAAGGCATTGGGAAGTAATAAGTAGATGATGGGTTGCTAGAGTGATGAAGCTTAAAGCCTAGTTTATGCGTTGTTTCGTAAGGGCTGATTTGGATCCATATGTTTCATGCTATGGTTAGGTTTACCTTAATACTTTTGTTGTAGTTGCGGATGCTTGCAATAGAGGTTAATCATAAGTGGGATGCTTGTTCAAGTAAGAACAACACCCAAGCACCGGTCCACCCACATATCAAATTATCAAAGTACCGAACGCGAATCATATGAACGTGATGAAAACTAGCTTGACGATATTCCCATGTGTCCGCGGGAGCGCTTTTTCTATTATAAGAGTTTGCTCCGGCTTGTCCTTTGCTACAAAAAGGATTGGGCCACCTTGCTGCACTTTATTTACTCTTGTTACTTATTGCTCGTTACAATTTATCTTATCACAAAACTATCTGTTACCACTTATTTCAGTACTTGCAGAGAATACCTTGCTGAAAACCGCCTATCATTTCCTTCTGCTCCTCGTTGGGTTCGACACTCTTACTTATCGAAAGGACTACGATAGATCCCCTATAATTGTGGGTCATCATGTACCAAAGCATTTTTTGATCCCAAAATCTAGCCGGTCCTCTCACAATAGCAAATTGGGCTTGCAAAATCCCAAAAGCTCTCTCCACATCTTTTCTAGCCGCCACCTGAGCATTGTGGAAATCAAGATTTTTCTTACCTTCCGGCTTTTTCAGCGGCTTCACGAAGGTTTGCCACTTTGGATAGATGCCATCCGCTAGATAATAGCCATAGTTGTATGTACGGCCATTTGCTACAAACTGCACCGGTGGCAACTCACCATTTGCAATCTTACTCATCAGTGGTGACCGATTGACAACATTGATGTCATTCAAAGATCCAGGCATTCCAAAGAATGCATGCCAAATCCAAGTCTCTTGATCGGCCACCGCTTCAAGGATTATAGTGGAACCCTTTTTTTTGCCAGTGGAATTGCCCATGCCATGCCTTTAGACAATTCTTCCAACTCCAATGCATGCAATCTATTGAGTCAAGCATGCCAGGAAAGCCGCGAGCTTTGTTCATCGCCAATAGCCTTGTGACGTCTTCAGTATTGGGAGATCTCAAATACTCCTTGCCAAACACTTGCACAATTCGGACTGCGAAGCGCTTGACACACATGATGGCTTGGCTCTCACCCATAGCCAAGTGATCATCAACTAGATCGGCCGGGATACCGTATGCCAACATACGCAAAGCGGCTGTCACCTTCTGAAAGGTGCTATGCCCGAGCTCTCCGGCGGCATTCCTCCTTTGCTGAAAAAATCGGTCATGGCTCGTTAGTTTCTCTGCAATGCGCCTGAACAACTCGGTGCTCATCCTAAACCGGCGATGAAAGTACGACTCCGGGTATGTGGGATTCTCTACGAAATAGTGCCTCATCAATCTGTTATGGGCATCGATCCTATCCCTTCAAATTTTCTGCCGACCCATAACCGAACCACCGTGCTTCGTTTTTTGTTGATATGCATAGCTAGGATCATTGCAAGATCCTCCTCCTCTTCCATATCAAATTCTTCTTCGGAAGAATCATACGACGAACGCATCTACAATGTTCAATACTATGCTATAAAAACTAGAATCAACATGCACCAAATTCATGACGTTTGAGCAATACATACCTTGCAGGCGTTTTGTCGAACACCTTGCGGGCGCCGAGCGGCAGCGAGCGCTCGGGCGCTGTTCGTCGGACGACGGACGCGCGTGAGGGCGGCGGGACTAGAAGGTGGGCGGAGAAGCTACCGCAGCGCGGGGATAGGCCGGGGAAGCGCCGGAACGGTCGCCGGGTGGCGGCGGCGGCGGCGGCGGCGTGGCTGGATGGGGGGGAGGGGTTGGGAGTTGCGAGCGAGCGCGTGAGAGTCCAGCGCACGGGAGCGGGCGCAGCAAATAAGCGGCGCGTGATCCCGTTTCGGCCCGCACGCTGAACTAGATATACCGCGCGCGCTGTTTTTGCGCGCCCGCTGGAGCCACTATACCGGTTGCGCGCGCGCTAAAATGGGTAATTTTGCGACGCGGTGCTAGTTTCGCGCGGCTGTTGGAGATGCTTTAACCAGAAAGATCCATTCTTTTCTTCCGTGAGATTGCATCTCATCGATCTCTATCTCTCCACATCCTTCTCTCTCACGCCGCCAGCTGCCTCGCGGCCCACCGCGCCTCTAGCCTCACATCCTCCTGCCGCCCCCGTGCGCCTTGCCACGGGTTCAAGGACGACCTACCAGCGCACTAAGCCGTCGGCCTACCTCGGCGGCGAAGTTGCCGTGTGGCCGGCTGCCCTGTGCAATTCGGATCTTGAGAGATTGGAGCAAAGTGAGGAAATCAGATTGGAGTTTTTATTTTCTTCCTTTCCTGGGGTCAAAATTATACAGGTGAACATGAACCTTGCACAATTTTTTGTTGGGTGACCATGGCGATTTGTTCTATGCCGATTCATTTAGTCGAAACACCAGGACTAGCCACTGAACTCTGGTCATCAAGCTGTTGGTCATCTTATTATCTTATTTATATCAAGATGGATGCTCTGCCCAAAATATGCGTTGCTGCCGGTGACTACGAGGTGTTTCCTCACTTCTGCATTTCAGTTACGTGGCATAGGGACTAATCCAAGGCATGCATAGCCAAACCAAGATCAATCTTCCATGCTCAAGGTCATCAATTAGAATCACTGTTTTTGTACCCGACTACCGGAAACCTGAGGTATATAATGATAAGATATGGTCATTATGCTTGATTTTCTTCAGAGACATGGATCTGTTATTTTTTTATCCCATGATGTATCTTTCCTCCCTCAAATATGAAAACGCATTCAGGGGCGACCATTCCGCATCCCATGATTTGATGAGATTAAATGAGAAGTATGAAATGCTAGCTGTAGCATTAGAAAAACAAAACTTAATGATGTTCAGTTGTATGGGAAGATTTGGTATGTCCAGGACTACAATCATGAGAAGATTCTTTCTAGAGGACCAAAGATGGTTTAGTATAAGTCCTTACGACGGATTTACATACTTCGTATTATCTAGCATTTGACCTTTGTTATGTTGCACCTAGATATTGAAATTGGTTCTTCAGATGTGGAAACAAAGTACAGGCATGTCATAAATCCTTTTGGTGCCTTTTCAAGGAAGGCAGATATATGTGAACATATCATCAGCAACATGTGTTATTTATGGTATCAATTCAGTTAAAGTTTCAACCTTTCTTAATTTTTCAGTTCGACTCACCTCCGTTCACTAAGCATAGTTGGGTCGTAGATCTACCTTTCTTCCTCTGTTTCAGTTAAATCCAAACAAATAAATCCCTACTGATTGCATTTTTGTGCTCAGGTGTTCTGGAATTGCAAATGATGAACTGACCAAGTGGTTCTTCTAGGTGTAAGATATTGGCATTTATCGAACAAGTCGATAAGATTGCAGTATTTCATAGTACTTCTTAATTAGCTGGCTATGCTCTTTTCCAGCTTGCTCGTGGGTCACAAGTAAATGTCGGTACGCCTTTTTTATTGGCTATCATGTTTCTGGAATACTATCTATGAAGTTTATTCAAGAGAGTAGAGAATATATTTTTTATCATTCTTAACGCTGCATGTCAAGGCTTCCATTGTAGCCTCCATCTCCTCGGACCTCTGTCGTCACGACGGTCTATTTTTGTTATTTATATGAAGAACATGTGGCACTCGACCTGAATATTGGGATGTTCACCACTGGGACTTTGACACATTGCTTCGATGCCGATAATATTTCCAGCTAGATTTAATGACCTTTCCATTTACATGGTCTTATTTCAGGTAAATACCTTTGCTGCCACAAATAGAGAGATATGACTCATGCGAATCAGTTAGTATTATGTTACCCTACAATATTGTAAGGATGAACTTCCTCTGGTATGCCATTGAGGACAATGATACATGATAGATGGGAAGTTAAAAGCCACAGCTCAAATCCGGTAATTTTTGTGTACTATATGGTTGTCTCAGTCCATGCCATTTGTATTCTATTTTGACTCGCTGAAATGGAAAAAATAATCAGAATAATCTTATTGTCCGAGGTCTAAAAAACGTCATGCTTCAGATCATAAACCTCAAGAATTATCTTTTTTTAATGTAGCTCATAAATTTCTATGTATAATTTTATTTTTGTTACAAGCAAATTCAGGCAACAACGCGATACATGTGGGTCTCATTGGTTATCTATGTATAGGTTCTCATGCTCTTTACAGCATTGTGTCGTACTTTGGCCAAAAAAGAGAAAATGACACGGTACTCTTTTGCTTTGATGAACATGACTGCTTTCATTACTCATGATACTGGAGCTTACTCACTGTCAAGTATATCAATATACTACAATGGACAATGTCTGTGTTTAGTTTTCATTCTTTTTCATATTTGACAATCTTTAATTATAGTCCAAGTATTGTGTTCATTGTATTTTTTAAATTTTCATCTATCTACTATGCAAAGAAAGTTTCAATTTATCTATTGTTATGTGGATAAATCAAGAGTTCCCGCAGCAAGGCGCGGGGTATCATCTAGTTCAGAAAAAGTTCTTCACCAAGCATACATTCAAGGATAGATTGGGGTAAACTTAAGATGTGTGTCTTGCTGATTTTTAGACCCGTCGCGAAATCACTAATTAAGGTGCACTCTTTGCAAAGATTACTCGACTCTCACCTCTTCAGGTTGCGACAAGTGGCATACTGCATGTGCGCCATATGTCGCAATATGAGATTTTTTTCTTTCTCGTAGATCTGTTTATTCAAAACGTTTTATCTCTTAAACTGTGCGGCCAACTCTCAAACTGTTTTCACCGTTGGATTCGTCGCGTCGTGATCTTCAAAATTAGATCCCATGTTGATAGGTTTTCATGAACTATTTTTTCATGAAAAAACCGGACAAAATCCCCGAACCGGGAGCATGTTTTTTTCCTTTTTGAAAGAGGCATGATTGTGCCTTTCACAGAAGCAAATCCGTGCCTCTATGAGAAGTAAACTCGTGCTTCTTGCGAAAGGAAAAAACACGTCTTTTTTCTGTTTCCGAGAGGTACGGCCGTGCCTCTCATGGAAGCAAAACCGTGGCTCTGGCGGAAAAAAACACGTTTTTTTTCGGTTTTCGAGAGCCTCTCGCGGAAGCAGAAAAAAAGAAAACACGTTTTCCCCATTTCCAAGAGGTATGACCGTGCCTCTTGCGGAAGGGAAAAAATAAAAACGCGTTTTTCCGTTTCTCAGAGGCATGGCCGTGCCTCTCACTGAAGCAAATACATGTCTCTTGCGAAAGCAAAATCGTGCCTCTCAGGGAAGGAAAAAAAACACGTTTGTTTGCTGTTCAAAAGCTAAGAAAGATCGGTGAAAACACTAAAAGAAATCAAAAAATCTATATCTATATCTATACCTACTAATAAACCATCCATGGTCGTCCATCGTCAGTCTTTTTGCAAAAAAGTTCCCCTATTTCTTAGAAATTAAGCCGCAGTCCTCGTCATAAGTCAGGCTGAACCGGTACGGAAGAGAGGAAAGAAAAAAAATAGCCCAGCCGCCCGCACCACCCTGCCTCCTCGATCCATCTCCACCTCCAGCCGCCGCCACCTCCTGGCCCGCCCCGCCTCACCGCGCCCCTCCCGACACCGCCGCGCGCCGCCCGTCCCCGCCGCCGCCACCTCCTGCACCGCCCCGCCCCGCACCCCCCGCCTCCACCTCCGCCCCGCCCCGCCGCGCGCCGCCCCTCGAACTTCGGCGGCGGCCGGATCCAGGATAGCGACGGCGGGACCTTGCAAGGCGTCGGGGGTTCTCGGGGGCGGCACCATGGTTGCTCTGGCGTGCTCCTGAAGAAAAGGAGGGAGGACGAGGGAGAGGGAGAGGGAGAGAGAAAACCGGGAGGAAGGAGAGAAACGAGGGTAGGCACGGGCTCCCAGGGGGAGATGGACGAGGACGAGGACGGTCTGGTGCGCTGCTGGTGCGGCGAGGGCAGAGGAGAGGGACGATTGCTCTGTGTGTTGTGCGTTGCTGGTGTGCTCCTCTTAGTTGCATATTATGCTGCTGCTTTCCTGTTGTTTGTTGATTGATGCTGCTGATGCTACTACTTTGATGCAGCAGCTGCTAATCTCATGTGGAGGACACGCATGGGCGGACGGCGAGCGAATTGAATCTGGAAATTCACCCAGGGAAACAACATATATCTTCTGATCTTTGTCTTGCCTCCGGTGCAATTTCAGTTTGTCCAGTAGTGCTCTTGACAAATTTCTAGAATGAAGAATGAAATACTTGGAGATAGGCTACCAATTCGGTAAGAATATATATGTCATGGATCTGCTTATAACTATTTTACCGTGCTTAAATTTGGTCGGCAGTTTTTAGGCTGTACTGCAACCTAAATGTGCTCCTGCTTGTTGTTGCTATGCATTTTATATTTCCTGATATATTATCATTTTCCCTGTTTTTAATCAGTTTGGGGCGTCTAAGAAGAGAAAGTCAATAACTGAATGTGATGGCAGGTGTCGAACTCAGGTTTACACATTGGTGCACATGATGTGTCAATCAAACATACTATAGCCCTCATATAATGGCTACTGCTGTTTGCAAAGTAAGAATCGAATGATGCAAAGAGATTTATGCTGTAGAAGAACTTACAAGGTAGTCTCCAAAGCCCTTTCATTGGAATTTGACAAAATTCCCAACCACATAGGTCACACACAATTTAAGCCTCCATGGTATTAAATATGCCATGTCCGTCGGTCCTCTGTTTAGAAATGTTTTAGTCACATATTCTTATGTACTCCCTCTGCAAACTAATATAAGAGCGTTTAGATCACTAAAGTAGTAATCTAAACGCTCTTATATTAGTTTACGGAGGGAGTATTACGGTATGACAAAAATAGAACTTCAGGCCCTTATTAACCGTGTTTCTCCTTTGTTTTGGTCTTCTCTTAATTTGTTTGTTTGCTTCAGGATGCCCCTAATTTTCTGACAAATGCATGTGAGTAAAGATTACAGTAGCTCAAATAGCATGTAGATTTAATAAACCGAATAATTAGTTATTGGTGTTGTTTTACTGATTAGCTTAGAAGCAGAGACTTGGCATGGGGGACTGCCGCTTGAAGAGATGCAAATGTTGCAACTTCAGCAGAGGTTCTATGTTGGAAGTTGTGTGTGTCGGTGGTTCAAGGTTCTTTCCCTTATTCTATTTCTCTCTCTGCAGTTTCTGTGTAATGTATGGTTTATTCGTTCTAAAAGTTGTATGGTAACGAGCGAGCCTAATCTGAAAATATATTAGACTGACGATTGCTTTAGTTTGTTAGATGGACATGATGTAGTTGTAGGAGACACATGCCTTCCATGTTCATGTCATTGTTTTTTTTCAATTTTCAATATACAGACTTTACATTCCACAGTATCTTCCGCTGCCATTGCGAAATGCCTATATATATGTGTGTGTGTGTGTGTGTGTGTGTGTGTGTGGTTATAAATCCTCTATGATTACAGAGTGCAAACTACCTTTTGTGACATGGAAGCTTAGGAAAAAGCATTTAAGCTGAAGCCTGGAAAAATGCAGTATGAAAATGCCTTGATATTCGGTAGCAGTAGTGAGAACATGTATATGTTCTGTTGGTGAAAAGTTTTCAGATATACAGTAGCAGTAGCAGTAGAAATGCGCTAGGGGATGTGAACGCCATAGAAATAGCAGAGGCCTACCTTGATATCTGAAAAACGCCTTGATATTCAGTAGCAGTAGCAGAATGAAATGCTCCAGGTTTTCTGTTATATAGTCTTTTTGCCCTGTGTTCAATTATTACATGCGCTGCACACTGATCCATGTATATATTCTGTTGGTGAAAAGTATTGACTATCGAGTTTCGTCAGATATGAGTTTTAGAAATTTTCAGTTACTTTTCTATGCCTACATTCATCTCTGAACCATTGTGATGGAGATTGTAATATTGTGTTTAAAATATGTCAGTCCATGTGCGAGATCTTCTTTTCAAGATGGCAACCATGATTTTATCAGATATGTGTAATTAATGTGTTTGCATTAGAGCTTTCATAGGGAAATTGCATAAGTTCTTATAAAACCATCTTGTCACACACATTTTTCTGAATGGCAGCTGCAAGTGCCAGGTAGCAGCTTGCACTAGGTTGATTTGAATAATTACTCTTCTTTTGCACTGGTATTGAAACTTGGCAGTTCACAAGGATTGGCACCATGGACTGGAGAATTGTCGCAAACAACATGGACGCACCAGGTGCAGGGGCTGCATGCTGCCAAGTCGAAGGCGACTGCCAAGAAGACTGAGCTCGATGTAGTGACCGAGGAGGCGCAGGCCGCAGGGTATGCTCTTCTAATTAGTATGATGATTTGCATATGTACCAATGCTACTCTCAATGAATTTGCTAACAATCTTCATATTTTCGCATTGAATGTGGAGCTATAAATATATATGTTTCAGTAGTCGTTTAGTAGTGGTTCAGTAGTGGTCCAGTCGTAATACCTTGCAAGTACCGTGCTAATCAGAAAATTTCTTGATCAAGTTTATTATTATTTCCATTGCACTATACTTTATTTCCATGGTATCAAGTTCTACAAATGCATGTTCTGGTACAATATTTGTTTTTTCAGATGCATTCTTTTTTGCTAATAAATCTATAGTTCAATCTGGATTCAAAATCTAAGAAATTTATGGCCTTGTGTTGATAGTTGCAGTTACACACTGATGGACTGTGTTTACTTTTTGTTTATGGAAACAGAGAAGCCAATTATTTTGTTTGCACGATTGGTATCCTAAATTCTAATTCAGACATTAGTGATGATATAACAATGTCGTCTGCCAATTTGTGATTCGGGCAAGCCTAGCTTAGCTGGGAACCATCGGAGATTGTGTGGTGCACGGGAGACAGAGGCTCCACCGGATATTTTGTCGTGCCCACTAACAACAATGACATGGATAGTGAGGTCATTGCTGGACATGATTGCACTATTTGTAATCTGTTGGGTAGTCCTATTTGGTGGATTGTATCTTCAATATATCTGATCTTTCTCTACAAGGAGCCTACAATTTGTAATGCTGTATTTCTTTTGTGAGACCTTCACGAGCTGTCTATGAACCATATGCAGTAAACATTCCACATGTATTTATTCGATTTTGAAAGGAATGTTAAAATTTTTATGTTCAACTATAATTTAAAATTTCCAGTCCTTTCGGCATGGTCAACTTTATATTTGTTGGTGGACACGTGCATGGTTACTATCTACTCCCTCTGTTCCCAAATAATTGTCTTTCTAGCCATCTCAAATGGACTACAACATACGGATGTATGTAGACATGTTTTAGAATGTAGATTCACTCATTTTGCTCTGTATGTAGTCACTTGTTGAAATCTCTAGAAAGACAATTATTTAGGAACGGAGGGAGTATATCTATATACCTAATAATAGGGACCTCCTACACTACGCGCTATGTGCTCGGAGAAAATGCAGCGTGCCCGCTTGGGCTGGCCCATGTCCGGGCGGCCTCTTTTTTTGTTTTTTATTTTCGTTTTTGTTTTTTCCACTTTAAATAATTTGGTACTTAAAAAAAGTTCTCATTTTAAAAAAAATAAGAATTCTGAAATAAAATGTTTCATAAATCATAAAATGTTTGTGGATTCAAACAATGTTGTGATTTTGTAAAGAAATATTTGCTTATTCAAAAAGATGTATGGAATTTTGAAAACAAATGTTTGGGAAATCAAAAAATGTTCATACTTTCTTAAAAAGTTCGTGTATTAAAAATATGAATAAAATTGAACAAAATTTTGCCAATTCAAAAATGTTCATAAATGGTAAATATCCTAAAAATTCAAAAATGTTCGTGACTTACAAAATAGTTTATTCATTCATAAAATGTTCGTTGAAAAATGATCATGTATTTCGAAAAATGTTCATTAAATAAAAAAATTCGCCAATTTAGAAATTGTTCACCAATCTCGAAAAAAATGTTTGTCAATTCTAGGAATGTTCGCCTATTCAAGAAAATCGTTTATAAAACTGTTCATAATTTAAAACAAAATGTTAGCAAATCATATGAAATGTCCATAAATATAAAAAATGTTCTTGCTTTTAGAAAATATCCGAAATTTTTTAAGACTGTTCACGAATTTGAAAAATGTTCATGATTTTAAATATGTTCACGAGTTTTAAAAAATGTCTATGATTTAAAAAAATATTCAAGATTTCACAAAATTGAGAGTGATAGTGTATCTCGGTGATGCAGCAAAATGTGATCATGATAATTGAAGATTATGATTAGTTTTTTCCCGTTGCAACGCACGGGCCCTTTTGCTAGTCCATCTAAAAAGCCGAAAACGCACGGGAAAAAAATTTAAAAGAAGCGCTCAAAGCGCAAAATGTGGTGCAGTCTAAGAGCGCGCTAAGTAACGCGCCCACCCCAGATGATCTTTGCGGAGCTCCAGAAGCAGTATACCTCGGTTAGGGCATCTCTATAGGGCAACTCGCAAAAATCCTCCCACATCCGTCCACGGACAGGGGGACCAGTTCACGTGCCGTCCAACGCTAGCCGCATCCACATTTTGACTAATCAGACGAAATTTGTGCAAACAGGCAGATATTGATCAAAGCTCGGATAGAAAATAGCATAAATCATCCATACATAGCATGCAAATTAGGTCTAGTATAATAAGATCTCAAATTCAACTACATCCCAGATACCCAACAAAATTTTCATGAACGGATCATGTCATGCGAGCTCACGCCCGCACTCCCGCTTGCGCCGCCCACGGGCACCGCAGGAGTCTCTGTTTCCGCCATGTGCAATCCCTTGATGAAGTCACAAGCACCACGAGCACCTTCCAGATTGGCCCTGAGGGTTTCATGACGTGAGGATTGATAGATCTTGCGGGTAAGATTGGAACTCTAGCGGAAGTGCCGCCGGGGGAGTTGGGAACACTAGATGAGACCTAGGGGAAAAAACCAGAGCCACCGCTATAATGCGATAACTATTTTCAAGGAATCCCTCTAGTTACTAAACTCCCGTGAAATAGATTATTAAAAAAGAAAAAAAAACTCCCGTTTATTAGACGAAAAAAAGCTCCCGTGAAATAGAGCGTTCACAGCGCTCCAGCGTTGTATTTTTGGGTTGGGCCCCGTCTGTCAGGTCAACCGACATTTCGGCCCCAGCTTTTTGTACGTGGAGTCGTGGTCTCTCCCCTTTTCTCCCAGCCGCCATCCCCTCTTCCCGTTCGGTCGCGCCGCTGCCCTGCCCTTCGCTTGCTCTGCCTCACGCCGTGCCGCCCGGCCTCCTCGGCGGCGCATCAACGCACCAGTAGCACAGCCTCGGCCGCATCTTGATCTCATAGCAGCCAGGCCTGGCCGACTGAGATTGGTCGCCTCCGACGTCGACCGTGGGCTCACACTCCTAAGTTCCTAACTACAGGTCTTGTCAACCATCTCGACCAACAGGTAACTGATGCACTTTTCTCGATCTGCCCTATTTTGTGTGATTTAGTCTTGTGGAGAGCTCCTGCATGATGGTCTCTGAACTGAACTTGGTTGGAGCTGAGAAGATCCGTTTGTGCATAGAATTAATTTTTATTGCGGTTATTTGTGTCGGAGCGCTGTATGTTTGTCGAAGGGCCATAGGCCGAATATTATTAGAAAGAAGGACAAGCAGTACAACAAAGGTTAGCAGTCTAGGCGAACTAGAACTGGGAACCCAGGGAACTGAGACGTTCCGAAAATACAAAAAGACGGCACCAGCCGACAGAACAACTAAAAGGGCAAACCTGCAACTCAAGAAAGGTTGCCGATGATGTCAGTAACACAACCGGCCGCCCTCCATGTCCCAATATCTTCTCCGATCAGATCCAAAACTCTGAAGGGACTACTCGCTTTCTGCTCAAAAATTCTGGAATTTCTTTCCTTCCAAATCCTCCATTGAATCAAGATGAAGATTGTGTCAAAGTTCCGACGCATAGGCTTGGGAACTAACTTACGTGCTTGCATCCACCAGTCTTCCGTATTGCTGAAACGATCCTCCGGCACCTGAAAATCCGCCCGTGTCCAATCTCTGAACAGTAGCTAAACTTGCTGTGTGAACCTGCAGTGCACGAATAGGTGTGTGCAGTCCTCCGGCGTCACAACGCACAGAGGGCAGTTGCCGTTTGAGGGCCAGCCCCTCCGCTCCAGGTTGTCCGCAGTCAGGCACCGGCGATGAACCACCAGCCACATGAAAAACTTGCATCTTGAAGGAGCTTTGGATTTCCAAATTAGTTTGTAGCAGGCGAAGCGCACCGAGGCAACAAAAAACATGTTGTAAGCACTCTTAACAGAGAAGAGATGATCCTCGGTCAGCTTCCATTGTAGACGATCCGGCACACCAGGCGTCAACGAGATATTATGAGTAATGTCCCAAACAGTGAGATATTGTGCAATGGCTACTACTGAAACTCCTCCTGAGATGTCTCGGACCCAGCTACGGTTCTGAAGGGCATCCCGGACAGTGCGGCCCGGCTTCTTGACAAAAGAAAAGAGGGCCGGGGCCATGGTCGCAATGGAGCCGCCCTCCGGTAACCAATTGTCCGTCCAGAACTTTGCCCGCTCTCCATCCCCCAAGCAAACGGACGTGGCCGCAGTGAAGATAGCCGTGACCTCACCCTCCTGATCGTCCGGCAACATTCGCCATGGTCGCTCCTCAGGGTCCCAGCGCATCCAGGGCCATCGGCAACGCAAAGCCGAGCCGAACCACTTCAAGTTCAAGATGCCCAGGCCGCCACACTCCTTCGGCATACACACTCTCGCCCAAGGCAGAAGACATTGACCTCCACTGATCTCATTTTCCCCTTTCCAAATGAAGCCCCTACACCTCCTGTTGATGATTTCCAAAGCCCATACCGGCAGTGGCAGCACTGAAAGAAAATGCAAGGGCAATGCCATCAACACAGATTGCGTAAGTGCCAACCGTCCCGCCGGCGCAAGCATCCTTGGCTTCCATCCTTTCATCCTGCTGGAGTATTTGTCAATGAGGGGCAGTATATGCTGGCGCTGTAATCTGAAAATTGATAGAGGGAGCCCCAAATATTGAATGGAAAATTGCTTCAGCTGGCAGGAAAAATGATGTGCCACCCCCACGGACGTGGATTTTTAGAACATTTGCACCCGGGCCCTGCTATCCTGGGTGTTCAATATTGCTTTAAGATATGTGCAACACAACTAACTTTCTATATGAAATTTTCTCTTTTTTGTTTCTCTTGCATAGAACATGTCTTGAACTTCAAACCTTTGCAGCGTGGCAAAGCCTTCTATCTAGAATCTAGGATAAATCGTTTAGATTTTTTTGTCAAACATAAATATACAAATTATGATTTTTTAGATTAGAAAATCATAATTTGTATATTTATATTTGACAAAAAAATCTGAGCGATTTATCCTAGATTCTAGATAGAAAAGTTTGCCATGCTGCAAAGGTTTGAACTTCAAAACATGTTTTATGTGAGAGAAACAAAAAAGAAAAATGTGTTTGCACGAATCGTGATGCGCAGAATGGATGGCTAGATAGGAAGGGCCTGGGTGCAGGTGTTCTATTATATGTTTTCGCCACCCCCGCCGATATGGTGTCACTTGTCCTAATGCAAGTAATGGTGCTCTTTTGTAGGTTGATACGAAGTCCAATGGCTTCACCAAACAGCTTCAGAGTAGCAGAAATGACCTGCATATCGCTTGGGGTAGGTCTGAAGAAAAGGATTGCGTCGTCCGCGAATAAAGAAGCCCTTGGCATGTTACTCCCAAGCCCCATGTCTGAGAGTAGATTGTGCCTGGTAGCCCAATGAAGCATAGCCTGAAGTGTGTCCATAGCCAGGATGAAGAGCGCCGGTGATAGTGGATCGCCTTGTCTTACACCACTCGCCAACGCAAAGGGATCACAAGTGTCACGCCCCGAGACCGGGCCTAGGCGAGATAGCCGCCGCGCGCCTATAGACATGGAGGCCTATAGTCACGCAAAGCGTAATTAAGCAGGCATAAACCAGCAGTGGATCACAAAAGCTCATATATTTACTATACAAATTCCTTGACATTTACAAATAGTTGAGTAAAGACATCATATTCTCTAGTCGCTTCCCACCCGCTGGTCAAGCCTAGTCTTGGATGAAGACATCTTCTGAACATACTTAAGTTACATCGTCCGCATCTAAAAAAACAGAGGAAGCAAGAGTGAGTACGACAATCATACTCAGCAAGTAGATACTTCACTATTCAACAAGGAGCAATGGTATGATGGTGTAGATCAACAGATGAACTGAATCCGGAGGATCAACAAGGTAATAAACATTGGAACATATTTTAGTGCAGATGGACAAAAGGACAATACAACTAGATTTAATGAAAACATCGAGGAAATATATTGGCGTCACACATGACCGCAAGCTTCCCTACCCGGGAGTCACAGGGGTGAAATTTCACACTTTTACGCTCTTAAGAGGGGTACTCCGACGTCAACAGCCTCGACCAGAACCACACAGGTTTTAGAAGAGCTGAGCTCTTGTATCCACTAAGACCCGGACACCTGGACCTACTGATGTCGGTCGCTCCTACGGATCCATCACTGACACGTTCTCAAACAAGGTCCGTCCTTAGCGGAGAGCCCAGACAGTCCCATACCTGAACTGTGACCGGTACAATATGTTTGCCGTCGTGACACCAATATGAAGAGATTATGATATGTGGTTGACTCGAAGATAGGATCGCTGAAATATCAAACAAGACAATACACTCATGCCTCTACATGAGTTCCTCCCAACATAGACGGACTCCATCGTCAACAGATGGATTACGAGCACAACATGTCTCTCTCATATAGCATAGAGATCGATGAAGCAATTAACAAGATCAAGGTACAACAACATAACCAGATCGAGGATCAAAAGGAGACAACAATAAGATAGGATTTCAGGAGTTAGCAAAGTAGCCACTTGCCTTAGTAACAAAATTTCTCCTTTAAACTAATACTCTCCCCACAGATAAAACTCCAACATCGCACATATGCTGATAGTCTAGACGGATGGCTCGACTGCATAGTAGCGTCCCCCACTATATATCTCCATACGGTGTATATTATCTTCCTCTCTTCTCTCTCCCTCTATCTTCTCAGTGTCTCTCTTCCTCTCAGTGTTGTGCAAAGTGCAACGAGGGCAGCAGCTATTTATAGGAGGTGATCGTGGGTAGAACACTACAAAATATCTAAGCCAAAAGCCCCATCGGCCAGACGCATGCTCGCCACTGTCCCTTCGGTTAGCAAAGGGCCATTGGCCTTCTTCTAGTGCTTAAGGATGTGCACCCTTAAGCGAAAGTGCTGAATTGAGCTCGAGCACATTTGCCCCCGATATCCAATGCGTTTGTTCGCCCCGAGATCGCCAACCACTAGCGTACAGGCCCACGTACTTTTATTTGTCTTTTGTTGGTATTGGGCGCCTCTGGCCCACATCATGGCACTATTTCATTCAGACGCCGTTTCCATCAGTTAGCCCGGCCCAGAGATACGTTCACGACGTGAGCCGTTCTCTGCAAGATTCTGTTCCAACGGCCTCTGTTCAGAGTCAGACGTCACCATTAATTACAGCTCATGCGACTAGTCAAGGTCTGATTCACATCTTACCTCCTGCGATCACAAAAAAAAACGTTTGAATCGTTGCCGCGAACAAATGCTTGTTATCCGATGACACGGAAGCAAGTCAACTCAAAACCTGCAACTACCAGAATCACCCGTAAGTGATCTCATATCGGAACCTCCGCCTACATCCTGATTCACAGAAGATTCAGACGCTACCGCTTCCATGTGTAAACGCACTTATCTGTGCTCATTCGAGATGATATTGCCTACGCACTCACCTCAGACCGAGCATCATGATCGCTGAATTTGGCCACACCTCTAGTGATTGCAGAGGAGGCATCGGACAATACTGATGGAACCATCAAGCAATTTCTCAAATGGAACTACAGTTGTGTGAATGTCTGAACCTTTCACGTCTCCCCCGGCTGCTGAACGTGGAACTGTACTTGATGTTTGCCCACGCAGTTCAAAATTCGAAGCTATGCAAATGACCAAACCACATATAAACAGACTACGGACGACACATGTACTGAAGCAAGCATTCATGCAGCAAACAATGATTTTCCTAAGTACAGCAAGCAATCTATCATAGGTGTAGCCATTTTTGAACTGAACTCTCAACTTCTTCCATAGTTGGTAACTCAAGAATTTTGAGCTCATTTTCAAATATGCATCAAGCAAGTTCTGTATCAGACAACAGCACCACACTCTTTACCAGTACCTCAATGATACACATAATACAGCTCCATCTAAAGCTCACATAGGATAATTATCATACCAGCTAGCAGTACAACACAGGTAAAAGCAATCACACATAAGAAGGTTTACTGAACAAGTCAGTACATAACCAGTACACACATCACAGGAAAACAATTGTCCAACTCTTATCCTCTTACCAGCGACCTCAATCAGACTTCTGGGTGTCTTAATTCGGGAGCTTCAGTGCAGTTGTTTCGACCGTGAGACTCGACACCACAGTTTTTGCACGGCTCCGCACTAGTTGTCGGAAGCACAGGCGACAACAAAATAAGGCCAATTTGCTCAAACATTGCCGCGTGTATCAGCGGCGGACCCTGCACTGACAAGGTTAGCCAACCATAAGAACATTCAGCAGTAGGCACAGGTCAACAGAGCTTATCTATCCATATGGAACATTATCAAGCTTGTCCCCAACGTCAAAACTATGACATTTTACCGAAAAAGTCTTACTTTATAAATAAAGCAAACCACCACAGCCACAGGAACTATGACATTTTCACCAGGATTCATCGCATAACCATGGAAAGCCTTCTCCAAGGCACTTCTGCGGTTGGGACATGGTGTTCGCCCCGGTGCGGCAGCTCCCACTCTAACCCCTGCACCCAGCACACACAACCTGTTGTCACTACAGTGTCCCACAACTTGATGCACACAAAAGAAAATTCAGATGTTGTTATCCCTTACACCTCTTCCCAGTCAATTTATCCTTTTTTATCTCCGCAAGTTTACTGCTGAACACCACAACCTTGCATATTAGCAATTTGCAACCAATACAACAAATTTAGTACTTATTAGTTCCATTTCTCACTCTGCATTTTGGACTTTCAGTTTCGGAAACATAATATGCCCCCCAGTCACACAAAGTACTCATCTGACAGTTAGCACCATAATTGCGGAAAAACTCGTTTCATTCATTTTATTTCCAGTTTTGCAATTGTCCGGGTGAAATTTGTCTATATTGCAATAAAAAAACATTAAGTTGAAATTTTCTGTTTTTCCAGGTTCCTACTTTTCAGCAGAGAAACTTTCAGCCCCGAAGATATTCTATCTACTACATTTCTCTTCTAAATTCTCAGGTTGCATTTTTTTTCTAGATTGCAAAACAAAACAAACTACACCCTCATATTGGATGTAATAAGGTCTTATATTATGGGACGGAGGGAGTACTTTGTATTTTTCAGTTTTCCAGTATTCTACTATCACCCTCGGCTGCTATTTCTACCAACGCTATTTTCCCTGCTAACTTGAATCAACGCCATACATACTTCACTCCCTTTATCACAAGAAGCCCTCCTAATTGCTAGGTTGGATATCTTCATCCCCCACCTGTGTGACCACCCTAGTTGGATCCAGCTTCCCTACCAATTGTGCTTGCCTGCGGCGAACCCTCCCTCTGCTCTGCTACCGCTGCTTCCTCCACCCAAATCTGCCCGTTGAAGCTCTCCACCAGGGCCTGATTCTGCCCCATCCCCGCTGGCAGCGCAGCCAAAGGATAATGTAGGGGCTCCATAGGATGTGACTATCATTAACATCCTCGATCAGCGTAGCTCTGCAAGGAAGCGGTTCAAACTTCAGATCGGCATCATGATCATGGAATCTACAAGGAACCAAAAAAGGAGGTGGGGTCGGTGGTGGGAGTGGGGCTGTTTGTACCTTGTTATCGGCTGCATCAGAAACTAGTTATATAAAAGACCATAAACTAGGATAATCGCATATTTCCTCTAATAGTTGTATGAAAGACCATATCAAAGTCCATAAGCAACTCCAATGGTAGATACCCAAATCAGGCTCCATTGACTTCTGATACATCAACCCTATCTGCGTTCAATTCTGCAATATTCAGATGTTCACCTGGCGCACTCCTAACATAAAACTTACCTGAACTATTTACCACATGAAATTAACCACTAGTTTATATGATGAAGATATAACATAGTAAATTACTAAATTTTGTTTTAGCTCACCATCAATGTCTGCTTGCTATATTAAACATTCATGTATCTATGCACTTCCCACTAGAGTAGCCGTATTTTCTATATCTGTACCAGGAAATAAACATCGTACATCAATCTAGCATATAAGATAGCTGGGTTCATAAAACAATAAATCTAAAAGGCACACCTCAGGTAACAGGGGCTCTGTGTATGTGATCGGCACGCACGTTGCCACATCGATGAAAAAGATGTCGCACTCCTGAAGATCGCATTACAATTTTGTAAGCAACTCGCTTGAAAGACTGGTGAAATGCATACGATTTGCCAGTGAATTTTTTAATGTTGTAAGCAACTGCTGAAGATCGCATTTTATACATCCATCACATACCCATTGTATTATGAAATACCAAAATTTGGCCAGTAAAACTCTTCTCTCAATGGGACTGCTTCTACCTCTAGCCATGGATGAATTTTATCCACTATGCCTATATACGAGAACAGTGACCTGAATACCAAAATCACAGCCGGAAGTACGTTCGTACCTACGAGTCCATCCAGTAACCTGCGGATTCATCTTGCCGGTGGAGAGCTCGGACGGTTAGTCAGATCCAATTCAAGGGATTTTCTAGGTTCATTAATCAAGCCTTATGGGGTGAAATTTCCCTTTCTGACACCACCACAGCTTGGGTCGCACAGATTTGTCCGTCCATGCTCAGCTCTAGGACTTGCGTGTGCTGCAGCTCGCCCGACGCGGTGCCGACGAGGTAATGTAGCGGAGCCATCGGGAAATCGCTATCATTGACCTCCTCAAGCACCGTGAATCTACTCCGGCAGATGCGGAAACGGAACGTCAATCACAGGGAAGGAATTCATCACAAAATCTGAACAACAGGAAAGAGGATCCGTGCGTTACCTTTTAATTGGCTGCATCAGGAATCCCATCTCCTCGTCGGCGACGGTCCCTTCCGACGGTGGCTGAGACCCCAGGAGACCCGACGTCGTTGATGGTACGATGGAGTGGCTACAGGAAGCAGAGCACTCCCACCCCTCCACCTCGAAGTTACTCTACCTCTAGGCCAACCACTGCCGGGAAGTGTTTTCCCTGTTCCACGGATCACAACGTCGACGACCGTCCTGAGCCACGGCTCCCCTCCCGCAGGCTGACAGCGGCCAGTTCTCCGTTCTTTCTCGCGAGGTCCCCACAACCGTATTTCCCAATTTACATCATTATAATTCGCACCCTGTACCCCACCCACGAATTAACTGCACCGCATCCCAAGACGCCGTTCAACCGTGTCGATAAAGAGCTCATATGTGCTCGTGTGCAGAAACTCCGTGTCCACCCTTAAGCTGTAAGAAATGGCAAGGTACGTGTGCTACTAATAGTTGACTTGCTCTCCATTTGCCGACACGTACAAGCTGACTATTGTCCTTTTAAACATTCACAAGGCCACGTAGCTACTTCATGATTGATTTGGACTACTAGTTACATTGTACTGAGTCTTGCCGACATGAGTCACAGATTTCCTTTTTGTATATTTACTTGCTTACTTACCTTAGGAGGTTGTACACGTGTGCCTGCTCATGATCACATATATCAACTTTTCATAATTCTCCTCCATAACAATTTCCTTGCATGCATAACAAAGCTTCAGCACGTACTCTCTCATGCTTACCTAGCATAGAGGAATTTTGTACACGACAAACTACTACATGTACTACTTAGTGCGTCCAAATTCCCTCTAATTTTTTTTTCTTGCATGCAAAACTTACATGTCTATTATTTTCTCCAAAACAGTGGCCTAGCATATCTTTTCTAATCAATGTTAATTTAGATAAACAATACAAAATTAAATTTTTGATCTTATCTTAAGAACCAAAAATAATAATAACCCTAAAAATCTGGGTTATTACAACAAGTCTCCCCATTGACCAGCACCGAGGATGAGGCGGTGCACATGAGACCACAGATCCAAGAGCACCATCTTCGTCCAAAACCTCTCTGTCGTGGAATTGTCACGGCAGATATCCTTAGTGTCAGGACTTAGCCGCGAGGCCAACGCATCTATGTGGTAGCTTGAGAGAGGTTGAGCGGAATCGAGAGACGCAACACAAGACATGGATTTAGACAGCTTCGGGCCCCGGGAAACATCATTCGGTAATAGCCCTACATGCTGTTTGAGGCTAGATCTCATTATCATCACGAGGGAGTCGCCGTAAACCGGCTCTCCTCTTTGTGTCTAGCCCTAAGATTGTTTCTTCTTGCTTGTAGCTTGTCCCTCTTTGGGGAGCCCTGCCCTCCTTATATATGTTGAAGGGGCGGGTTACATGTGGAGTCCTATTAGGATTAGGACTAGTCTATCTCTAATACAAACCGGATACAAGTCCAGGTCTTAACTCCTTGTAAGGCAAATATTCCTTATGCCTTTCCTTATAAACCGGCCCACCGTAGTTGAACCGGCCTTCATGAACCGTCAGTCGGGCCACCGGGTCTTGTCGCTCCTCTGACCCGCCTGCCGGATTACCAATGAACCGTAAACCGCCGGGTCGCTAGTGAACCGCCAAGTGTCAGCGGGTTCTTCAGGTAAACCACCAAGTCCGCCGGGTTATACTTCCGCCGGTTTACGCCAAGGGTATATCCCGACATTATCCCCCAGTTTAATTTGGATTTATCCATGTTAAACTGATCCTGTGAAATAAACACAAGAACAAACTTGACAGATTATGCTCCGGGTTAAGAATTCTTGTAAACCGGCATCTGATCATCCTTAAATCCTTGTCATTTCCTCCTTCTAGAAAATCCGGGTCAACAAGCCAGCTTCATACTCAATTTGCTGACATTGATTTCTCACAGAGAAAATTTGTGAAGAATAATCCACTTGAGCGGGCCTGCAATGCTCAGATTTGACAAAAATATTGGTCTTCAAATATTCCACTGATACCAGCCGGTTTGAAAATGTAGAACTTGCCGGTTTATCATTGCCAAAATTGCCGGTTTGTAGATATGGATGGCACCGAGTCATAATTGTTACCAACGCTGGCTCATAATTGTTGCAGACACCGGTTCATGATTGTTGCCAACGCCGGTTCATGATTATTAATGACGCCGGGTTGCAGCCACAGGGTCATAATGATTGGTGACGCCGGGTCAACCTAGTTTGCTCAATCAGAGAATTTGAAAATATTTCTTCGATAATAATATAATACCTGTAGCCCCCAAGTCTTTGAGCAGAACAAAGTGGTGGCTTAAGACTTTGCTTCAATATAAATACTGCCACTTTCAAAGAAATCCATGTTGTTCATCCCATTGACTAGTAAAAACAGAATACTCCATACTATGTAGCCCCCAAGTGCCGAGTCATTATGCAATAATGAGCAGAGACTTTGTAGGTGTAATCATGTAGATTTGAGCAATGATGTGTAGCCCCCAAGGGCCGGCTCAGTAAGATAATATTAAGCTGGGACTTAATATATACTTCAATGAAAATAACATCATATGATGTAACCCCCATCATGGGACTTGAATCCACGTCCACAAGGTTAAGAGCCTTGTGCTTTACCAACTGAGCAGTGGACCCTTCAATATAAAAAAGCTTTGTACCTTCAATTATTGACAGGAGCAATTGGTAGCCCCCAAGGGCCGACTCAGTATAATATGATGAGTCGGGTCTTCAATAATATGAGCAAAAAATTACTTTGCATTAGCCCCCAAGTGTCATGGTGCATGCTTGCAGCGACATGAGACTTGCATATTCGATATAATCTCAACTTAAATAATGTAGCCCCCAAGTGCCGGGTCGTAAGCCTGCAGCAACTCGGGACTATTCCCTCCATTGTAGAATAAATCATACCCATTGATGAAATAATAGCCATTGCTCTGAAGCGACTTTGAAAACCTCAATCATAATATTGGTTATTGATAACCATAATAAAAATCTAGCCATGTTGGCTATTTGAAGATTTGAATAATATAGTCCAATGATTTATGAGCGTATGATTCCAATGGCGCAATCCAAATATGTACTGGCGACTTATAGTCCAAAACCAGGCCGGGTTAACAAACACCAGATAATTTCTCATCATATACTGGCGACTTATCATCTTAAAGCCAGGCCGGTTTAATAAACACCGGATAATTTATCATCATGCTTTATTCAACCTGTCTCTGCATACAACAAGTTTAAAATGTCCTGGCGGTTTACCACCGGACGGGTCATAATGCCCAACATATAACCCAGGTTTATAACCAAGGCTGCACTTTAAGAATAATCCATGAAATATATCATACCTGTGACATTGAATCACATCATTGGTTTACCAATTTTTTGTAGTAAGGGTGATGACCCCAATCTTGAGTAATGATAACTCCTTTCATACTGTGTCGGTTTACGATGAAACCATACCGGGTTGTAATAACCACCGGTTTAACCATATATAATAACTGGCGACTCGTAGTCAAACCAGACCGGGCGGATAGTCTCCGGATTATGATTTGATCATGTACTGACAATTTGTAATTGAAAGTCAAGCCGGGTTAATGAACACCGGTTTACTCCATAATAAGATGGTAACATAGAATCAAACCGGGCAGATAGTCTCCGGATTAGGATTTGACCGTGTTCCGCCAATTTGTAATTGACAGTTTGAACCGGATTAATAATGTCGGTTTAAAAAACGCAACAAAAAGTAAATAACAGCTATGAAAAGAATATGGAAGCAAAGGCAATGATAAGACCGTTTGCAAAAAAGAGGCTTTACTGAGCCGATCAGATGGTGTTACCATGGTCGGACACGACCAAGCTCCCAATAAGGTGTAGCTATGGTTCAAGTCAGCCAGGTCCCCAACTGAAACCGTGGCATTATGCCGATCAAGTGGCGTGGCAATGGTTCGGGTTCGACCAAGCCCCCAAGTGACTCTATGGCCTTAGGCCGATCAAGAGGCGTGACTGGTTCAGACTTGACCATGTCCCCAAGTGATCTGGTGGCTTTCGCCTATCAAAAGGTGTTGCATTGGTTCGGACACGACCAAGCCCCCAAGTGATGTTGTGGCACTAGGCCGATCAAGAGGCGTGGCTATGGTTCGGATACGACCAAGCCCCCAAGTGACCAATAATATGATAAGCCAATAAGGCATGATACCCATGTTTGAACCGCGCATCATGGCAGCAGGTCCTCTTTGGCACCCTTTAACTTTTGCAAGCGATAAATCCTTCTTGAACCGGACATTAAACCGGATATTGAGAGCTTCAAAGCTTTGTGGGAGACTTCTTTCCCTTGAACCGGATTTTAAACCGGAATCCCTCTTTTTAAGCCGGAAATTTTCTGACGGCCCTTAAATTTGCACCAATATGGCGGCTTAGGGTCCTGCATTAGACAACTTTGCAGGCCAAAACAATTGCTCTTTTAAAGAAGGCAATATATAATATAAAATATATTGGATGGATTTCACCTGATATATCATGCCAGGGGTTATTCATCATGGAGTTGATGATCACCATGGTAAAGCTGAAATTAATGACGGCCGCGTTGGCCGCGGCATTTGTAAACTGGTGCAGACGAGCGTATCAATCGCATGCGCGGTAAGCCGCGCAGACGGGCGAGTCAACCTCAGGTGCGGTCCCGGCGAGTCGATGTAGACTGGATGGCGTCTTGTGCGCGTCCATTCATCGGGTAATATGTTACGGACTATCACCGGCGGAATATTGTCAGCCTGTGCTCCATACCCGTGGTATAAACCATATTTATAGTGAATGATTGTCCTGTATATAAAAATACACAGATCCAAGTAATTGTTCTTTGATAAAACAATATGTGCTAATAAAATATAGTTAGAGAGATATCACCTGATTTTTCTTTATCGGATGAATACGGATGCTGGTATTGGGTGACGTTTGGACATAGTCCAACACAAATGTATGTCAGGATCTGATGTAGTACCACTTCGTATCTGTCTCAGTATACAGACTGAAATATCAGACTTTGAATTCCGCGTTATCAAACCAGCACTTGATCACGTGGTCTTCCAGACTTGATTTAGTACTTGGTCCACGTGACGTTGCCATCCTCTCAAGTTGAATCCTTTAACAAATGCACCGGTCCTGCCTTGAAAACTGACAGCGTTCTGGGAGCCACAAATATGGTTTATACCACAAATATGCGACGGATTTTGAGCAGCTCCGCGGCTCAGCACAGCATAATACACCATGAAGCGGCGCTCAGCGTGCTCCAATACAGTGGCGGTTTAGAGCAGAGGCGCCGGCACTCAGCAATGGAGGCGAGGATCGTGGCTATGGCGGGTCAGCTCAGCATGCTGAACCATGGCGGGAGTGACGGAGCGGCGCTGGTGAAACAGTGAACCGGAGCAAGGCGTATTGACCGGCTCACGGGCGGACACCGCGGCGGTTCAACGCTTAAGCGACGCCGCAACGCGAGAGCAACAGGAGGCGTTCGTCAGCGCGAGGGATAGCAATGGGTGAGCTAGGCGGATGAAGAGGTGCACCGGCTCTCGCATCGGAGATAAGGCGGCGGATCAACAGCAGCCGGCGGGCCGGAGGCTGTGGCACGGTCCCGGCGCCGAGTAGCATGATTTGGGCGCTCGGTGGCGGAAAAGAGCCCGGAATCCTCCTCCCAGTCGTGCTTGTGCTGACGAAACAACGAGGCGGAGATGGCATGGTAACTCGACGCGTGATGGCAGAGGCGGATTGTCGGCAGCGTGGCAAACCATGGCACCGGCGGTTTGCTGGCCACGACGGTTTGAGGCAGCGCGGCGGATGAAGAAGTGCCCCGGCGGCTCGCGGCGTAGATAAGGCGGCGGCTCAACAGCAGAAGCAAGGCCGCGCAGACGGACGGCTCGCTGCAGCGCCGGCGGTTTGAAAACGCGATCCCGCGACAGCAGAGGCATGCGGCAGGTCGGCAGCGGAGGGCCGCGGCGGTTCAGTACATCACAGGCGGTCCATGTTTCTGCCGAACACAGTGATAACCCGGCGCGCGGAAGGTGGCTTGCAGGCGCAGCGAAGCAAAGCGGGCACCGTGGAGTTGTAGCGGCTCGGAGTAATAGCAAGGCTGGCCGTGGTTGAGACATGGCGGCAAACCCGGCGCGCTCGGACTCAGGTGACTCGGCACACTGTAGCTCGCTCGTGAAAAGCAGCAGAGGAGACTCGAGGCGCTCGGCGGTTTGACGGAAACGTGGGTGATCCGGCAGAAACGTGCTTGATGGCGACTCAGTCGTGCGCTTGGTGGCTTAGCGCGGGGATGGGTGGCCGGCGACTCAAGGCCGCGGCAGCGACTTGAAGCAGGCCGACCGCAGCGGCGGTTTGGAACACCGGCGGGGGCGGCTCGGAGGCTGTGACAGTTGTAGCAGAAGCATACTTGGTGAGACGGTGGCTCAGTAGAGGCTCCGGCGGGACAAGACGGCTCAACGCGGGACAGCCCGGAGGGCGACCGGGCGGCTCACGGCGCTGGGCGACTTTCCCCTGAAGCTGACTGCGCGACAGCGGTTCGTAGCACAGAGGCCGAAAAGAACCATGGCAGACACGGAACGACAGCAGAGGAAAGCGAAACATTGATTCCTCCTCCGGGTCGTGGCCCCTCTCTTTTTTTTTGAAAATTGCGCTGATGATGATTCGATAGTAGCACTTGATCTGTTCCGATTAGTCTCCGACGCCAGTTTTTAACCGTAGACCAATAGAACGTCCGGAGGCGATACGAACTAGCATATTACTGGCCACACAAGTCCTTCTCTCTTGAACTTCCGTGGGCTACCTTCTTTCTTTTCTTTTTCTTGCTTGGTCCTCCCGTGAGCGGATACTGCATGTGTCTCATATTTCATGATTTGATCTCTTCTGATATAACGCATGCACGCGTGTTTATATGGCGTTGCGCAGTCTTTTTTCTTGTGACCCCGTGATTCTGCAGGGCTTGAATTGACGGGAAGTGTGGCAGGAGTGGCAATAGCTTGTATTTGGGCACGACTGCCCCAGTACATGCAGCTATGCTATCTGTTATATTAGCACCGTAGTACTATTTATAGTGCATAGCAGATCATCTCAGGCTCCTTCAGTCAAGAACCCCCTAGAGAGTTGTTGCGTCGCTGTCATCTCAGGACTTGAGCCAGTAAAAAATACACGGTAGTGGATTTGGACAGGTCTCGGCCATAATCAATCTCGGTGACTCGGCTTCTTCGTAGGGCAGCTCATCCGAAACCGACCCGGATGTTTCCTCTGGTCACGTGCGGCCGTACAACAGCAAAAGATTAAATTTGGCGGATCATCTAGCGACGCCTGCAATCGTAATCTTTTTAATCCCGTGTATACCAAATCATAAACGACAAACTTGCCGGCTCTGCCCGAGGTTGACTCAGGTTGGGCTGTCTTTGAACGATTATTTTGCGCCGACTCTTCTTCCTGCGACCAATCGCAAGCTTCTCGATCCATGAGAAAGATCCCTTCAAGAACTCAACACCACCGTGCGCGAGCCCCGCGGTGCGCGCTAACTGTCGTGGAATTGTCGCGGCAGATGCCCCTAGTGTCGTGACTTACATGGCGCCAACGATCTATGTGGTAGCTTGAGAGGGTTGAAGCGGAATCGAGAGACGCAACACAAGACAGGATTTAGACGACCGCCCCGGAAACATCATCCGTAATAGCCCTACATGCTGTTTGAGGCTAGATCTCATTATCATCACGAGGAGTCGCCAGTAAACCGCTCTCCTTTTGTGTCTAGCCCTAAGATTGTTTCTTCTTGCTTGTAGCTTGTCCTCTTTGGGAGCCCTGCCCTCCTTATATATGTTGAAGGGGCGGGTTACATGTGAAGTCCTATTAGGATTAGGACTAGTCTATCTCTAATACAAACCGGATACAAGTCCAGGTCTTAACTCCTTGTAAGACAAATATTCCTTATGCCTTTCCTTATAAACCGGCCCACCGTAGTTGAACCGGCCTTCATGAACCGCCAGTCGGGCCACCGGGTCTTGTCGCTCCTCTGACCCGCCTGCCGGATTACCAATGAACCGTAAACCGCCGGGTCGCCAGTGAACCGCCAAGTGTCAGCGGGTTCTTCAGGTAAACCACCAAGTCCGGCCGGGTTATACTTCCGGCCGATTTACGCCGCGGGGTATATCCCCGACACTCTCCGAATCAACAATTTGAGAATGAATTCCCAGGACAAAGTATCAAAGGCTTTGGAGATGTCAATCTTCATAAGCACAGCCTGGACTTTCCTACGATGCAGCAGCCGTGCAGTATTGCGCACAAATTTGAAGTTCTCGTGGATACTTCTCCTGCTGACAAAAGCACTCTGAACTTGCGAGATCAGCCCAGGTAGCAACGGAGCAAGGCGAACAGCCAGAACCTTGGCAAAAAATTTAGCAGCACCATGAATTAGGTTTATCGGTCGGAAATCCGCCACTTCCAAGGATCTTTCTTTCTTAGGCAGCAATGAAATGATCGATGAGTTTAACCGGCCAAAGGAGAAGAATCTGCTCTTGTGCAGATCATGCATGACAGCCATCAAATCATCTCTAATAACCTCCCAGCAAGCCTTATAGAACAGGCCGGAGAAACCGTCAGGCCCAGGAGCCCGGTCAGAAGGCATCTCCATAATCACCTGCTTGACCTCGGTGTCAGTGAACTCCACTTCTAGACCAGAAGCCAGCTCCGGGGATAAACTGCGCAGATTCAGATCATCTAGCCTCAAGGAAGATGTAGTAGGCGCCGGCGTGCCCATCAGACCACAGTAAAAACTCCGTGCTAGATTCAGTTTGTCCTCCATGGCCGAGACCGTGCGATCGCCATCCTTGAAGAAAGGAATTTGATGCTTTCGACGCCGTCCATTAGCTTTCAAGTGGAAGTACTTGGAATTAGCATCCCCCTCCTGAAGGTCTCTCACTCTGGCACGCTGTCGGAGACGTACCCTCTCCATGGAAGCGAGCGCCAGGCACTTGCCCTTCAAAAAAGCCTTTAGCTTGCGTTCCTCATCCGACAAAGATCTATTTTCCTGTGCGCCATCTAAACGCAAAATCAGCTCATTTGCAATCTGAAAAAGGGTGGTCATATGGCTCTGTTTCCTTTGACCCCAACTCTTGAGAGCCTTTGCGGTGCGCTGCAGTTTCACACTGAAAATCTTCATGGGATCATTACTAGAGACTTGTGCCTTTTGTTCCTCAGATATACTACATGCCAATAATATATAATGTTTAGTTGAAGTCTGAGAATAGGGAGCAGCCAACAGGAAGGTCACATCTGAAGAAAATCACTGATTTTTCAATTTGAGTATGGATAGTATGGAGGTGTAGTCGAGTTAATTGATGCTTCCGGTGGACATACATGGCAGCATATATGTAGTTCTACCTACGGCACAAATCCGACCACTACAAGGGAGAATCTCTACCGGAATATCGACGGTGGCAGGAAGAGTTGGAACCACCAAAGGCGGTGATATGGACTGACGTTTTCACGGTTGTCATCGTCATGCTCTTCTCAATCACGTCATATGCTGCCATCAACTACATGTGGATGTTGCTCCATTATTAGTTACATGCATGATACACTTATACACATGCACGTATATACTCATTCATCATATTTGATCATGCATGCAACAATGCTATTATATTGTCTATGATCTATTTAGTTAGTAATAACATATATTACTAAACAAAGGAGCCCTTCTGAAGAGCTTCTTTTTCTTATCTTAAATAGCTATAAATTCCATTGTCATAATCTTTTTTCACATGTGCTTACTGTTAAAAGAATGGGCCACTTCACAACCTATCGTAAAATGGTGGCCACATAAGACTCTGAGCAAGTTCTAGGGTCTGGCCATCCACAAGTGATCCGATGTTAAAATGTAAATTGTATGTGTGTGCGCTTAGGAGGTTGGTGGTCGAATAGGAGGTTGCTTGCTTCCCTTTTATGTCATAGTTCACAAATAATTTGAGCGCGCAGATTTCTCTTTGAGACTTATGTGAGTTGCTTTTCATGGCTATGCACACTGATCCAATATATATTGCAGGACTACTCAAAGTCAGATTGGAGGAATGCTACACTTTGGTGTACAAATCGGTATGTGTAGCATGTTATTGTTTCCCTTTCTCCTTTTTCTCTGTCAAGAATGAAATATTATGTGGTGTGGACGTGTGGTCTCGCAATGTATCATTCCAGATGCTATCTGCAAATAATTAATGCTGTAATCTAATGTGTTTATTCGCCCCGTTGCAACGCATGGGTGATTCTCAGCTAGCATGGCGGTGCCAGACAGATATTGCTAGTTTGTAGTTTGCTTTAGATTTGTATATACTTGCTAATTGCTAACCTGGTGCTGGGTTAGTTTAATCCAGGTTCTTAGAATATAATTAGGTGGGATAATCTGATGATACTTATCAACCTGGGTACACCAAGCGTGTGGATTTAGGAAAGAAAAAAGTTGTTTCTTCTAATAGTAGTAATAGATGTAGTCAACAAGAAACTTCATACATATAAGACAAAATATTATCTGATTACAATTATCTTATCTGAAAAAGAGGTAATCCCTCAGTAGCTTAATAATAAATTCCTTCCTCCCCCTCCCTGTTTGTTGGAAAATGTTGGTACCGTCTTCTACTTTATGTAATCACGAAGAAAACGCATTTTCACTTAATTTGGTCATTCTATTCAGGAACACATAAAAGTAAATCGGCGCATTGTCAGAAACATCATGAGCATGAAAGATAAATTTGGATCATGTGCGAACATGGGGAGAGAGGAAGATCGAGGGGAACTTGAAGATTAAAGGTAATGGAAGCTGGTACGTGCCATATAACATCATATTTTTAAGTTGAATATTCTTTAGCTGGTATCTGATGATTTCCGATGAAGTAAATCTCGTATTGTATAGCAGTGTGTGTATGGATGGAGTTATACGTTAGGACGAAGTATAGAATGCGAGGCACGACAAGAATGAAAACCTCGCAGACTGGATGCGGTCTACACTGACGACTCGCCGGTCTTCGAGTACCATATTATCAGGCATGGTCCACTCCAAAATGCATCTGTTCACCTAGACCACTAAACCGGTCTGGTTTACACCAATAAAATACACATAGAAGACAAAATAAATAGATAGAACCAAAACAAGCAAACAATATTGTAGTGAATACGAAGGTAGTGGATGCCAAGACCAATAACTTTTTAAACTTCATACATAGAAGAAAAAATGTTATCTAATTATCTGATGCGATCAAACAGATATTCCCTAGCGAGCAGCTTGATAAGTAATTATTTCTAGGTATTTATTCGTGCAACAGTCCACCTTAGCCACTAATGACTCAATGCTGCTCTAACTTCCTCTAGAATGTTATCAAGTGCTTCATTGTCCCTGACCTTTAGCCTCTGGACCATGAGGCACTTCCTGAGTTGTTCTGGATCCTTGAAAATATGCAAAACCAAAGTTAGAACATATATTTAGCAAATATATGGCAAGCGAAAACTCATTGCATGTGCAGTTACCTTAGTCTTGGGCATGCTATGCTCGAGAGTTTCGTACAGGTGCGCCATCTATTGGAAGACTTTGAATCCTTAGTCCATGTTGTCACAAAAAAAACATACATATTTTAATAGCTATATCGGTGTGCTTCTAAGGTGCATGACCAATTTAAAACATTACCGCCGAGGTGTAACATGGATGTTCTCTTGTTCGGGCCATTTCACAAGTTGGGCATTCCTACCGGGGACCTCCTATTGCAACACTGCTGAATTTTCCTTCACTAATAGGGCTCCTTCTGCATTTCTCTTTCATGAAAGTTCTCATCTAAATGAAATAATGCCTCGCTAGAATAATCAATGGAGAGTTCTCCTCTTTTCCATATTCATTGCAAGTAGCCCGTAGGAGGAATTCACGAGAGCCAGTGGCAGTAGATACTGCAATGGGAAGACACAGGTAAATGGTAATCATACTAAACAAACTAATTCATAAGAATGAGAATACTTACTATTGTAGGGATGCAGAACACATCGTATTTGGGAAAAGTCACGAGCACGACGGTGTCAATCAGCACCTTGGCGCGCTTTTCTTTGGATAACCAAGTTTGCATCAGCGCCCATGCTTGGGCATGGAATTGCAAATTTAAAAGGTGTGTGGATCCAACAAAGTCAGTGCCTATGTTCCTCTCTGCTGCGTCGCTAGTAATCTTACGCACGGCAAGATTGAAGCAAAACGGATGGACAAGTCCATCATCTCGGATGGTTTGTTGGATCATCCGGAGGCTAATCTCTATCGGGAATGCTTGAGAGCTCCTTATCCATATTGTGCTGGAAAAAGGCACAACAAGGTTTACAAAAAATGTTTAAAATAAACGGAAATTCAAACTAGACAAGTGTCTTGTGTCTATAATATATGAATATTTTCACCTTAGTTGATCTCACCTCAAATGACCAAAAAGAACTTGTAATCTCTATAATAAATAAGTATTTTCATAGTATGCACAGGCAAGAATAAATCGTATAAGTTCTTGCCTATGCATACTATGAAAATACTTATTTATTATAGATATTACAAACTCTTTTTGGTCATTTGAGGTGAGATCTACTACTGTTGAAATATTCATATATTATAGACACCAAGACACTTGTCTAGTTTGAATTTCCGTTTATTTTAAGTTACATTTTTTTTCTAAACCTTGTTCTGCATTTTTTCAGCACAATATAGATAACGAGCTTTAGACCATTCCCTATCGAGATCAGCCTCCGGATGATCCGAGACCCCATCTGAGACGATGGACGTGTCCATCCGATTTGTTTCATTCTTGTAGTGTGTAAGATTACTATCGACGCACCAGAGAGAAACACATGCACTAACTTTGTTGGATCCACACACTTTTTTAATTTGGAATTCCATGCCCAAGCACGGGCGCCGAGGCAGACTTGGTTATCCTAAGAAAAGCGCACCAAGGCGCTGATTGACACTGACGTGCTCGAGACTTCTCCAAAATACTAGTGTTTCAAACCCCTGCAATGGTAACTATTCTCATTCTTATGAATTAGTTTGTTTACTATGTTTGCCGTTTACCCGTGTCTACCCATTGCAATATCTACTGCCACTGGCTCTCGTCGATTCCTCCTACGGGCTAATTGCAGTGAATATGAAAAAGAGGAGGACTCTCCTGATTGATTATTCGAACGAGGCATTATTTCATTTAGAGGAGGACTTTAATGGTAGAGAACTGTAGAAGGAAGCCCTATTAGTGGAGCAAGAATTCAGCCGTATGTTGCAACAGTAGGTCCTCGGTAGGAACCCCCAATTTGTGGAATGGTCCAAACAAGAGAACATCCATGTTGCACCTCAGCAGTAATATTTTAAATTGGTCATGCACATTAGAAGCACGCTGATATATCTATTAAAATATGGATGTTTTTTTGTTGACAGCATGGACTCGGGATTCAAAGTCTTACAGGAGATGCCCCACTTGTACCAAACTCTCGGGCATAACATGTTCACATCTCCTATTCATCCTTCTGGTTTCTTCTTTGATTCTACAACTCCTCTGGATTTTTTTTCTTGTGTTGTTTTGGTTTCTTGTTGGCTGTTTCTTTATTCGATTTTAGCTTTGCGGGCCGAGGTTTCTTTCTTGGGTAACTGAGGCACAAGATCCCAGTGAAATTGATCGGGTACTGCTATGAGGACGAACGCCGGATGCTGGTGAACGAGTTCATGAGCGTCGGGAGCCTAGAGAGGCACCGCTTCAAAAGTGAGTTCTTCACTGCTTTCTGTTTTCAATTGATCATTCTAAGGATTAGTACATTTGGTGGTTCTTGAGACCACAAGATAAAGACAAATGTTAGCGATTTGGAAATCCGAACATCTGGTCCATTACCTATGAGCTGTTCTTGTCCCTAAAGTTTCTTTTGAGTTAAATGCACCGGAGATCCTAAAAGTTTTGTCGGGGTGTCACTTTAGTTCTAATTCTTTCAAAATGCATGTTTATGTCCTAATTCTTTAGTAAGTGGTTCATCCAAGGTCCTTTTTTCACGAACGCTCATTGACCTGCCTGCGTGGCGCGTTGACCCGTGCCACATCAACACAGGGCCCAACCGTCAGGCAAGAAACGTCCTAAAAGTTTCTGGGCAGTGCCACTTTAGTCCCACTTCTTTCAAAATGAACGTTTTGATCCTAATTCTATAGTAAGTGGTTCACCCGAGGCCCTTTTTTGCATGAGCGGTTGCTGACCTGCTCGCATGACGCGTTGAGCCACACCATGTCAACTTATAGGCTGCTGCGGTTGCTCTTTTTTTTACATAAAGCCCCTTGTTAACCCCCCTCTTGACATTTCCTAGCCCCTACTGAAATCCTCTCCCTCTCCCTCGTGCCCACACCATCGCCATGGCTGGGATAGTAAGCTCCTCGGTAGGGAAGCGTGTGATGAAGGGGAGCATTGCAACAGCATCGTCGGCACCGCCTCCTCCACAAGCTCCTATCACCTAACCTCAAATCAGAGCAAGCAGTTTGAGAAACTTAATGAAAAGTGCAAATCGAACTAAATCAATGCCTACAGCTAGTGATTGTGGCAGAGTAGAGGAAATCACATAGCTACGGGACGATAGCGGCCAAAAAATTAGGTTTTGCAATGTTCGTCATCTGCTAGTGATCCTAAGTCGACCTGGCATGGTTCAACGCGCAACCGAGCAGGTTAGTGAGCGATGGTGCAAAAAAGGACCTCGGGTGAACCACTTACTATAGAATTAGGACCTAAACATGCATTTGAAAAGAAGTAGGACTAAGGTGATACTGCCCAGAAACTTTTAGGACCTCTAGTGTATTTCTCTCGCCACGTGATTGGGCCCTGTGTTGACGTGGCATGGGTCAACGCGCCACGCGGGCAGGTCAGCGAGCGCTCGTGAAAAAAGAACCTCAGGTGAACCACTTACTAAAGAATTAGGACCTAAAAATGCATTTTGAAAGAATTAGGACTAAAGTGACACCCCGACGAAACTTTTAGGACCTCCAATGCATTTAACTCGTTTCTTTTCTGCAAGTCAAGTAAAATAAAAAATGTATATAAACTAAAAAAATGGGGAAATAACATCACAGCTGAGCCGACAAGTGGACGCTGGGGGCCGTATGTCATCGATTAGTATTTTCCAACTCGAATGATCTTTGCAATGGTAGGGTTCAGTTCAGATTTTGTATGTTTTATGTGATGCTCAATGTCCTGCATTCTGTGTCTAAGCAAGTATAGAGTGGAAGCCTGCCATGGTTCAGTTTGAGAATCATAAGGGATTTATGCAAGAACAACGCGAGAAGAAACAAAAGAACTTATTCCCTTCTTCACCGCAGAAAATTTAGTAGTAATTAAGAAGATAAGTACAACTGGGGTATTAATTAACCAAAGCTAAAGTTTACCCATGATGATGGAACGTGCACTTTGGGGAACCGATTCAGTGTGAGATACCCAAAGCTATATGTGCTCTTCCTCTCCTATTATGGATGGATAATATGCTACTCCGACTGTTAATTGAATGTTGCTGAATGTTAAATATTCGCATTATATAGGGCGGCACCGTATCATGGAAAAGAAGGTTCATCCCACAATATATATGCCTGTCCTAATCAAAGGGAACATGGGGGGCAGCCGGTGCATGTAGCTCCGCATGCAGAGGTCCGACCATTTAGGGTCTATTGTATGCAGCCTTTCCTTATATTTCTGTAAGAGGTTGTTTTCAGCCCTTGAACCCATGACCTCATGGTCACAAGGCAGCAGCTTTACCGCTGCGCCAAGGCTCCCCTACCAAAGGGAACATGGCCAAATAAAAAATTTGTGTGCAGTCAAGTGACTATTTAGGGTAATTGAGTACTGGCAAGTGTTGAATTTCCTCTCTAGCTAGATGCAGGTTAAAGAAAGATTGATTTACAGGCCATGCGGTTGACCAGGATATTATTACCGAATGAAATAGGAGCTAATCATTCTGTGCTTCATCATGAAGTTGTGGCTGGAAATTCCATGCTACCCACGGCCACATGCCATGCGACATAAAACACAAGGAACCGATTGATCTCTGCCTTCCAAAGGGACGATTATTTCTCTTTTTAAAGTCAGCCGAATGTAGATATTGGATATTTACTAAAAAAACTGGATATTTTGGATTAAAAAATCAATTATACAACCAACTTCTTTTTGCTTGCAGGTTACAACTCTTGGTCAATGTGGAGTAGGAAACTGACCTGAAACATCCTATTTCCTACAGGTATAAATGGCTCCCTCCCGTGGATGACAAGGATGAAGATCGCTGTCGGTGCGGCCAAGGATCTTGCCTTCACAAACCCTGAAACATCCAATTTTCGTCAGCCTTGGGCGTTCAGGTACTCCCTCCGGTCCTTTTTACTAAGCGTATTAGGTTTATGTCAAGTCAAACATTGCAAAGTTTGACTAAATTTATATTAAAAAATATCAACATCTACAATAGCAAATATATATACTATGAAACTATATTTCATAACGAATATAATATTACTGATTCGACATTGTGAATATTGATACTTTTTTCTATATGTTTGGTCAAAGTAGATATACTTTGACTTTGAATAAAACTTATATGCAGACCAAAAAGGACCGGAGGGAGTACCTGCTTTAGGCCCTGGTTTCCTTTACTTAAGTTTTTTAGATGTATTTTTCTTAGTTTGATGCTATGTATACATTGTTTGATGTCTCTTGGGTTCAGGGTTGGTGTATTGGGCACATGAAAAAATAGAGGATGGCGCACGAGGTGAGTTTATTTACTTAGCAAGTCAAAACCGATGCCTTTTTTGTAAATACCCATGACAATACAACACACATGCAGTTTTTTTTTTCTGAAACTCTGAAAATGCAACCGTAAACAAAAGTTTTTTAGGCTTTGTGGAAGCCGTCTAGACCCACTGGGTCTCGGCTCGCGCCGAGCCCCATAGGCAGATGTCGATCCTCGATGAATGGCATCATTTGTCCAAACGACCCCAACAGTTTATGAAGGGATGGGGGGCGAACATTGGGCGAGATCTTCGTATTTAGAAGGCCTCCCTCCTCGAGGAGATCCAGGACCTTGACCTCCGTGCAGATATCGCAGGGATCTCCGCGGAGGAATGGATGCATAGATATAATTTGGAGGACTCCCTTATGGAGATTTACTCCAAGGAGGAAGAGTTTTGGCGCCAACGTGGCTCTATTAACTGGGTGCTATTCGGGGACGCCAACACTGCTTACTTCCAGGACATCGCTAATGGCCGTAGGCGACGTTGTTCCACCCCCCTCCTTTGGGAGGGTGGACAGTTGTTTCAAGACCCTCAGGCTATCCGCTTGCTAGTTGACGACTTTTACAAGTCACTATTTCAGGGTCGTCCGCAGAATGGTGTCGCCCTTGCCGACCACATTTGGTTGCGCGACCAACAAATTTCCCCCGAGGAAAATGCGACCCTGCTGGCCCCCTTCGATGCTGCGGAAGTGGAGACCTTTGTCAAAGCTATGAACCCGACGTCGGCCTCAGGCCCCGATGGCTTGCTGGTTCGCTTTTTCCAGGCCTTCTGGCCGATGGTCAAGGATATCATCCTTGATCTTTTCAGCGAGTTTTCTAGGGGCACCCTAGACATGTCCCGACTTAACTACGGGATTATCTCCTTGATTCCCAAGGTGCCGGGAGCGGCGGACATTAGACAATTCCGTCCTATCACAGTCCTCAATGTGATATTTCGGATTCTCGCCAAAGGGTACGCCACTAGGGCGGCCCTTATTGCTCCCCGGATTCATCATCCGAACCAGTCGGCCTTCACGAAAGGGAGATATATCTTAGATGGGATCCTTGCCCTCCATGAGATTATCCATGAGGTTAAGAGCAAACACCTCCGTGCGTTGTTTTTCAAGATCGATTTCCATAAAGCCTATGATACTGTTCACTGGTCCTTCCTTCGGGAAGTGTTGCTGAAACGTGGCTTTGACCCCCATTGGGTGGCCCGGGTGATGCAATTAGTTATGAGTGGCTGGACGGCTGTTAACATCAATGGGGAGGTTGGACCTTACTTCACGACTGGCCAAGGGGTCCGGCAGGGAGACCCGATCTCCCCATTTCTATTCAACCTTGTGGTTGATGCGCTCGCCTCGATTCTGTACTTGGCCAAGCGCGGGGGTCACATTAGGGGGATCTGCCCTCATTTGGTGACCCCTGGGGGTTTGACCCACCTCCAATATGCGGATGACACCATTATGCTGGTGGAAGGATCGGATGAAGATATTCAGAACCTCAACTTCCTCCTCCTCTACTTCCAGGAAATGCCGGGCCTCAAAATAAACTTTGCCAAGAGCGAAGTAATGGTCCTGGGATATTCCCAAGGGGAGGCCCAGTGGATTGCCAACCGTTTGAACTGCCGCTTGGGGTCCTTCCCGATGACCTACATTGGCATGCCCCTTAGCGATGCACGACTCCTGGAGAAGGATTTCCGTCCAATAATCGCCAAGCTTCAACCTAGAATGGAGCCTTGGCAAGGGAGATGGCTTTCCAAAGCCGCTCGAGTGATTCTAATGAACTCCTCCCTTATTAGCTTACTGATGTATATCATGGGATTCTATAGGCTACACGAATCCCTCCATCAGGTAGTTACCAAACTTCTCTCCCGATTCTTTTGGGCGGGCGAGAACAATAAGCAAAAGTACCATATGGTCAAATGGTCTGAGATCTGCAAACCTAAGGACCAGGGAGGCTTGGGGGTCATTTCTTCCAAGCGAATGAATATTGCCCTCCTGTCCAAATGGCTTTGGCGGATCCAGACTGAGGAGGGTGGCCTGTGGATTCAGATTATCCGTGGGAAGTACCTTCGCGGGCAACCATTAGCGTTTGCCTCTAGGTCTGGAGGTTCCCAATTCTGGCAATTGGTGCACTACTAGGAAAAGGCCTACTAATGGCGCACCAGTTTTGCCTACTAATGGCGCACTACTGGTGCGCCATTAGTATCACGCCACTAGTATTTTTTACTAATGGCGCACCTAGTATAGGCCACGGTGCGCCATTAGTATTTTTGAATTTTGAAGGCGGGAAAATAGTAGTGGCGCACCGTCTAACCCCCACCGTGCGCCATTGCTATTTTTGAATTTTGAATTTGGATCTGGATCGCGATTTTTTTACCCATTTTTTGCTCATTTTTTTGCTCGTATTTTTGCACGATATTATTTCAAATTTTGTTCCTGTTTTTGGATCTTGTACGTTCTTTTGTCGTGTTCTTTTGCCGTGTTCTTTTGCCGGAGAGGAGTTCGCCGGAGAGGAGGAGGAGGTCGCGGAGAGGAGTTCACCGAGCATCGGAGAGGAGGAAGGAGAAACCATGAGGGATGGGAGGAGAGGAGGAGGAGGAGCTCACGGAGAGGAGGGAGGAGGAGCTCACGGAGATGAGGGAGGAGGAGCTCATCGGAGAGGAGGAGGAGGAGCTCACGGAGATGAGGGAGGAGGAGCTCACCGGAGAGGAGGAGGAGAAATCGTGAGGGGATGGGAGGGGAGGAGAGGAGAGGAGGGAGGAGGAGGTCGCCGGAGAGGAGGAGGAGGAGGTCGCCGGAGAGGAGGAGGGTAGTATGGTGGAGGAGAGAAGGGAAGATGGAGTGGAGGAGTGGAGGAGAGGTGGAGTGGAGGAGAAGAATGAAGAGGTAAGGAGGAGAGGACACGCCCAGCCATATATACGGCATAGTAATGGCGCACCGTGGGCAGGTGCGCCATTACTATTTTTTTTTTTTTTTTTGAATTTTGAAGGCGGGAAGATACTAATGGCGCACCATGGGCAGGTGCGCCATTAGTAACTTTTTTTGATTTTTTTTGAATTTTGAAGGCGGGAAGATACTAATGGCGCACCATGGGCAGGTGCGCCATTAGTAACTTTTTTTTGATTTATTTTGAATTTTGAAGGCGGGAAGATAGTAATGGCGCACCATGGGCAGGTGCGCCATTAGTAAGTTTGATTTTTTTTGATTTTTTTTGCCTCCCCAGATCTTATGTATCTTTTTTTCTGTTAGCAAAATTCTGATGTAACTTTTCGAGTAGATGATTTTTCATATAATTTTTTTTTCATCCGAGTTCGTATGCAAAAGTTATGCCCATTTTTACAAATTCTCGAGAGATTTTGCAAAAAAGTTGAAAATTCATGTTTGTAAATTTTGCTAACAACTAGACCACATATCACATGGGAATCTTATTTTCTTTTATTTTTTGACATTTCTATCATTTTTTGAAACTGAAAAGGCGGTCCGGGGTGGATGGCGCACCGTGGGAGTGGTGCGCCATTACTAGTACTAGTAATGGCGCACCACTCCCACGGTGCGCTATTAGTAGTTTTGAAAAAAATTTAATTTTTTTTTACTAATGGCGCACCGTGGGATGTGGTGCGCCATTAGTATTTGCACACTAATGGCGCACCAACACATGATGCGCCATTAGTATTTAGTAATGGCGCACCACATGTACAGTGCGCCATTAGTGTCCATGCCATCTATAGCCCTTTTCCTAGTAGTGGTGATCTCTTTGTTACCGGTTATGCGCATTGGGACTTCCATCCAGATAGGCTCCGGGGCTGCCACACTTTTTTGGCTGGATAGATGGGCGGGCGCCCGCCCCTTTGCAGATCGTTTTTTGCACTATTCTCTATCTGTGTTCGCTCGCAGATCTCTGTGGCCGCGGCCCTAGAGAACCTAGGCGCGATTGCCTTCCGCCGCACCTTCGGGGCGGTCGAACTCGCGCAATGGGATGAGTTACTTGAGTGCATCGCCCTTCACCCTCCTTCTCTGGAACCGGATTCGCTCTCTTGGCACCTCGAGCCAAGCGGTAGATTTTTGACTAGATCTCTGTACCAGGCGACTGTGCCTACTCCTGGTCCAGTGGAGCTCACGGTGCTTTGGGAGATCAAACTCCCCCTGAAGATCCATATATTTCTATGGCAATGGGTTAGAGGTCGCATCCCCTCAGGCACAGAGGTCCGTAAGCGTAATGGACCTGGGGATGGTCTCTGCCCCATTTGTTTGGTACCGGAAGATTGCGGCCACATCTTCTTCCGGTGCCCGGCAGCCCAGTTCTTACGGAGTTGCTTCCGGGAAGTGGTTGGGGGCACGTGGTGCCATGACAATCTTCCGGATCTGTTCGGGGCGGTATTTAGGCTCCCCGGGACTAGGCGCGCCCCTATTTGGGTCGCGCTAGGTACCCTTGCCTGGTCCCTTTGGTGTACCTGCAATAGATTAGTCATCGAACATGTGATTCCGTCTCGTGTGACTGATGTGATCTACAAAATGTGTGGCTTCTTGCAGCTCTGGAGACCGCTTAGTAAGCGGAGCGACCGAGGCGTCATCGACAACATCATGGTGGGTCTTCGTGCCTCGGCAGCGTCTTTTGCTCCTCCCCCGTCGCCTCCTCCTCCCCCTCCTGAGCCGGATTAGCTTCTCTTCTTAGTTTTATTTGGGGCTTGTCTTGCTGTGCCCCCAGCATGATTCTATGACTTATTGTACTTGACATTGTTGCGTTGGATGCTTGGTGGTATGCTTTATAATATAAAGCGAGGGCAACCCTTTTTCTTAAACAACAGTTTTTTTAATCTTAATTTCCAATTTGATCTCTATTGTTCTTCCAGCTGCTTAGTTGGTTAGAATAGGATGGTGTAAATGAGAGAACCCTGATGTGTGTGTTTATTAAGAGGAGGCACTCGATAGGTGGGGATTTTAGAAGAAGCTAGCAACTGATAGATAACACTGAACCTTCAGTATTTCTCAAAAAAAATATCACTACAGGCCTTGGTTTTTCCTTTTGAGGTCCTTTTTACATTTGTTTGTATCCATGTTAAATTAGCGGTTTGGTTGTTGCATCTTGGGACACTCTCTGTGGTAGACATTTTTTTAATTATTATACTCTGTTTCAATGAGCTAAGAAAAAACAAACCTGAGAGATCCTGATATTAATGGGCTTTTGTTCCTTGGATTTTAGCCATTCCTTTTTTTCTTCATCTTCCTTTCATTTTTTTTGCTTTCTCTTCGCCTTGACACTGTATTGTTTCGCAGATGCTGATCTAGGTGTCGATTGCTTCCTTGGTTACATGTTTCTTAGGAGTTCAGGTAGTTGATTCACCCCCTAATTTACGCGATCTACTCGGGAATAAGCGAATGATATAATTATGATGTCAATTTGGTTGGCAAATACTGCTGCTTCTGGAATCTGAATGTACACACTATGCATTTCAGTTTATTTTACTATCGGTCTAGCAACGCTCTTCATCTTCATAAAATCATGGATGTTGCTTTGGATAAGGCTATTAAAGAAATTATAGGCCCTGTGTTATTCAAACAAGCGTTACAATAGCTGCCTGAACTACTAAGGAGCTTATTCTTAAGGTGAACGCCATGGACTATTTCCCTACCTGTACATGTCCATTAGCCATTTGTCTTGCTGTAGTTGAAAGTTCCTAACATGCTGGCATATTTGCCCTGCAGGATTGGGCAATGGGATGATAGTGCGGTATTCGCACTGCACATATAATGGTTGGCATGCTAGCTGGAAGTCTAGCTCACGTAATTACAAAGGTATTTTTGCATAAGGCTCTTAGATGTAGTTTTCCAGTGGTAGTTACAGTCCCAGCACGTTGATTACTAAATTCATTTAGGTTTAGATTTGATGTGTAATGCGATATTCAGTTGTCTTGTCTTCCACTACAAGAGCCTTTTTGTGTTGTTTTACCATCTCATCTTCGAAGTCTCATTCAGAACCTGAGTAATAACAGTGAACCCTCTGCCTATGGTGTCTTTTTTATTTATGTGACTGAAACTTGAAGTATATTTATTATTGCCTTCTTTGTTTTTTGAATTTGTCGGCTGAATAATTAGAGTTCATAGCCTATTATGATTTCTTACTAATAACATTGCCAAATGTTAACCCATCCAGAGTAGCTTTTAGAGTGGTCAAAGAGACTGAATTTGTCCTTCACTATTATTTGGTGCTTCTCCAATTCAAGGCGAGTGATACAACATGCATTTTTCATGTTAGTCCCCTAGCTTTTACTAGATGCTACTGCTAATGGTTCTTGTGAAGGCAAGATACATTAATTATCTATGGGCTAATTCAATTTTTCCAAGTGAATTAGGTCACACGGAGAATCAGTTCGATTGGCAATTGTTGGGCTACAGATTGCAAAATGCTTTTCCAGATGGAACCATCAGCAAAAAAATCAAAGCAGGTAATTGTTGCCTTCAGAATTTGTTTATTTCTCCCTTAACTTGCTGAACAATCATCATGCATCTTATCCTAATAGTTTGTGTATATACGTTAGCAAATGAAATTCAAGGACTCAACCAGCAAATATGGAGTTTCGATACGTAATCTAGTTATAGCCTTGATTACCGTGCTGCATTCTGTCGTGCTGTTTTTTTATGTGCCAGGCGCTGCAAAGCTGAATTGTCGATGCCGTTTTCCTATCTTTTAGACATGCATTCAGCTGCTTAGTTTGTTTCTGTTACTTTTTATGCCATCTATGACATGTAGGCTATACAATCCTTAACCGAATCTTACTAAATCTTCTACATTTTCCATACAGACATATGTCTTTTCTTTGCCCAAGCAACAAGACAAGCTGGTAGCACCGATTTGCAGGACATTGTCGATTCATGAATTTGATTGTTTGCGCTTTGATGTGCTAGCACGAGGTCTGTTCAAATTTTAGAACTTGCATTGAGATATTAATTTTAGAGTTAATTACACTTTTCATACATAAACCTGTATTCGTTGTACAGATTCATACATAAATTTGAAAAATGACACAAACCAATATTACAACTTGCGTTTCGGGTACGTTTCAGTACATTTCCCTTAACTCTCCGCTAAACACCGCGCGTTAGTTGGTTCATGCACCATGCTTACACGTGGGTCCCACCAGTCAGTGGCTAGGAAAGAAATGGAAAACTAATAAAAATTAAGGCCCGCAGCAAGTTTCAAACCCATGGCGTTAACTTCGCACGCTCTGCTACCACTGTACCACGTGGTCATTCCTGTTAATAGCAGTGATATAATTAATTTGTACACTCAAGGATACTAATTGATTTGGGACCAAAATACGTGCTGCACGGGGTTTGAACGACTAATCTCCATTTTTTTCATTCATTCAGAAAAAAAACCGCGTCAGCCAACCTTCTCATAAAAAACATGGCAAGCTGATCGCTAGAACGGGCGACACATTTTGTCAGGTAGGTGATGAAATAAATCATATTTTTTTACTATAATTTTTAATTCAAAATTCATTTGAAAATTTGAAACAAAAAAAATACCAAAAATTTGAGATTTTCCAGAAACTGGTTTTTTTGGTCCCTCCGGGAAAAAACTCAAATGAAGAAAAAAAACTTGTTCAAACCCTATGCGGCACGTATTTTGGCTTCAAATCAATTATCATATGCTTTTTTGAGGGGAAAATCAATTATTATGCTAAAGAATATAATTTTTGAACAACGAGAGATACCGAGATTGAGGAAAAAAACTTTGTTTACAAGTCACAACCCTGTGGAGTCAATTATTATTGTCAAATGTATAAATAAAGTCTATCTCTGTCATTAATAGAAGTGACGTGGTGATGCAGCGGATAACACCATGTGCTTGCGTTGTAACGTCCTGTGTTCGAATCTGGTTGGAAACGGGGAGTTAACAGAAATGTATTAAAACGTACCCGAAATGCAAGTTGTAGGGCCGGTTTGTGTCATTTTTCAGGTTTATGTATGAATTTGTACATCGAGTGCAAGTTTATGTATCAATAGTGTAATTAACCCTTAATTTTATTTGACCTTTCTGTAGGGCCGGTTTGTGTCATTTTTCAAGTTTATATATGAATTTGTACATCGAGTGCAAGTTTATGTATCAATAGTGTAATTAACCCTTAATTTTATTTGACCTTTCTGAATAATATTGTACCAAAATCATGCTTCTTCTCTAAGTTGTTTTCTTTGCTATAGTTAAATTTGAACATGCTTAGTTGAAACTTGAACCTTCTAGAGAATCATACAGCTATGGCATTGATTCCTTTTTACATTTGGTTATGTAATGATCCCTTTTTCATTTTTAACTAATGCAGGAGTGATCGAGGAAGATACAGATAATGTAAGTTTATTTGTATTCATTTTTTTTTGCGGGTGAAGTTTCTCTGTATTCATGTAAAGGCAATTTATTTTATCTTCATTTATGTCATCCAGATGTAATCACATGCTCAAGCTACATGGAAAGCCAATAAGAGTAAATAAGATAAGGACTTCAGTTCAATATAACGAACCGTCTATCGTCTTTAGCTTATCTCTAAGACTTGTTGATCCTGCGTTGTGATGGTCCGACGAACTCTGCTTCTCTTTTGGAGATCCCCTGCCTTTTGGAGCATCTAAGGCTTCGATTTCAGTTCAATGTTGTGCTCTATCATCCACCTTGTGAGACTAATATGCACCTACTACAGCTATGTCCGATGATTGAACACTTTTCTAATAAGCTTGTGCTAAATGTGTTGATATTTAACAATTGAGTTACTCTGAAACACATATGCACATGCACAACTCCACCACCAAGGCAAGTGCGCACATGATCGCATAGGAGGCGCGCCCCAGCCTCTAGTTTCTACACCAAAGTGTGAGCATTCCTCAGTTCTGACTTTGAGTAGTCTTATGTAGCCACCAGTTTACGGTTGGTTGTGAAGTGGCCCATTCTTTTAACATCCTACATAGTTTAGTCAAAATTTTGGATAAAAGAAAACAAACATAAAGAAAAAGAAACAAATGCTACCATGCATTTACAAGCACCTACTGTAAGTATTTGAAACATAGTAAAGTAAAGATAATGAAAAATAACCTTTTGAAAAAGTACAAGAGTTGAGATTATTCTTTGACCTACAGGATTTCTCTTTCATGTTAAGGACGAGCTAAATAGCACATAAAACATACTTAGAAACTTGATAAGTTGAAAGAATAAAATACATCAGATTACAACATTATTTGCAGATAGAATCTAGAATGATACATTGCGAGGCCACACACCACATAATATTTCATTCTTGATAGAGAAAAAGGAGAAAGGGAAACAATGCACTACAGAAAAAACTCAGCAAAGACTTTGCCGGTACTCGGCAAAATCGGAAATTCCTACCGAGTACAGAATGAAAGAGAAATAATGTTGCTGGCGGGGACTCAGCAATGATGTATCCAAGAAATCAGGTGGTGCCATGTGGCATTATCGCCGAGTGTTACACTCGGTAAACATGTTTCGTCGAGTATCGAACTCGGCAAAGCATCTGGCAGTGGAATTTTTTTGTTTTTTTTTGTTTGCCTTGCAAAAAATCACATTTAAATAATATATCACATATATACAGCAACAATATCACTTCACAGATGACTCAACCATTGCTACATTATAGTCAAACACAAACACAATGTTCTCAAGCATAGCAAGTTCAGAAAAGCACAAGTGCATGCATAGGAAAGCACAAAGTTCATGAAGATAACTAGGGTTTTGTTCACAACGGGAACATTGAAATTAGCTATTGGGATTACTTGCTCAACTCCAGGATTGGCTACCGCCACATTGCTAGACCCAATTGAATGAATGACATGTAAGCACATGAGAATGAATGACATGTAAGCACAAGAGACGAATAATATGAATGGTAAGAACTAAGATGGTGATTGAATTATCACGAAGAGAACTCACCATGTCCAAGGCAGGATCATCTGTAGGGTGGGTTGGTGATATTGGCATAGTTTTGCCACTCATGGCATAAAGTTGTGCAACCATCTCTTTCAGTGTGTACAATTCATGGTTCTATTTCTATATGATGGACCAGTCTTCAACCCCCGATCTCTGCTGCTCCTCCTGCAATCCCTATTCTGTATCCAGCCGGGCCTACAACATGCCAACGCATTGTCATCAGTGTTGCAAGGCAAATATGCATGACCATTGTATTGATGAATGAAGAACTGGCCTGAACTGCCTCATACACGACCTCGAAATGCATAGGGCGTACCTCTATGCTAGGACTTGAGCCCGTAGACATAACCCTCGCTGCATTTTTCTCGGTAGGCTTGAGGTCTGGATGAAATCAACGTGAACCCCCATCTGCCCATTCATCCTACTGCTGTTAGCAATAAGAGCCACCTTAGGGTTGGAGGGCCCATCCACGGGATCAGACTCCTCCCTGTGCAGTTCCTTGTACTTGGTGATGTATTTCTTCCCCTTGTAACGAGATTTATTTGAATAACCGAGGTAATCTCACGTGGCGGATATGGCTTGCGGTTGGACTACTGACTCCTGATGCAGGACACATGCCGGTCAAGATGTAATTTGGACATATCCCCCACTTTATCTTGTTGCATGCACATCTTAACAGGTGTCTTCCATTGCATAAATTAAGATCAAGATGATCCCGATCACAAACATATGGTTATAAGAATCAAGTCCTCGTACCCATGCCTGCTTTAATTCTAATGTTTACGTTCGTCAGTGTTAATGATCGTGTCTCTAAAAACTAGAATTTAAATCTCTCGCAAAAGCTTGATAGAAACCCTTGTTATAGTGCACGCCGTCTCATTGGTTCGATAACTTAGGGTCACACTCGGGAAAAAGGTGTGGAACATTTCTACTACCCATACCAAATCGCTAAATGGACTCACCACTGTCTCACGTCTTGGTATCTCCATGTGATGGACTCATTCTAGAGGTGTTAGTCCTAACACAACTGGATTCTAGAGGTATTAGTCCTAACACAACTGATGAACACGTCTAGATATCTGCAGTAATGTATTACTTGTCTCAATGGCAGATGTTGCTTTGGACATGTCATTCCACTGCGGACCGAGAGACTCATGGAAGCTTCTGTGCTTCTCCCAGTAAAGTTCATACCTAGACATCGCTCGACCCCTCTTCCCTCTGGATTGTAGAGTGAACGATGAAACCACAATACCTTGGCTAAGAAACTCCAAGTGGAAAATGACCCGTCCATGAAGGGTTAGCTAGCGCCCAGTCCACGCATACGTGGCAAAACGAGCCAGCAACGACTTTTTTCTCGAACTTCTAGCTCCTCCCCTGGTATGCGAGGTCCATGAGACCACACACGTCGACCGCATCTCTGAAGCCGACAATCTGGCTTGCACGTCTTTGAAATATACCAACATGTACATCAGTTCTCAAAACCTCATTGAAATGACCGACACACAACCAAGCTAAACAGATGGTTGTAACCAAGAATTTCATTACATCCCATGTTCTATACCTTGCACTAGTCCGAGCCTCTCCGTAGAAATAGACGAATCTCCAGTCTATGTCACCTCCGATGGAAACTTTAGCATCTATGTGATACTCTATGTAACCAAGAACCTCAATGTTTATATCATTTTTCCAAAACAATCCTAGGCCTCCACTTCGGCCATTACTACTAAGAACATATCATTTATCAAAGCCTAACGTACCGACTAAACCTTCGACGCATGTTTTTGAAATTTGCGCTTCTACAATGCATAACACCGTTGGGGCAAATTGCTAGGTCATGAAGCCCTCAAACTGTTGCTGGCTTGCCCACACCGCTTCCAGTAGAGGACACTCATTGGGATCGATGACTCTCCTCATGGGAGGTCAGCAACTTTGCTTCATTAGCCTTGCCTTGAGATACTATTTTTTGTGCACCGTTGTCCGCACTCATACCTGTCTTTGTTCTCTTGAGATCATGCTTTGACGACAGGCTCTAGGGTATCTTTGGCGGTGGAAGAGCTAGGATGCTGCCCTTAGTCACACCATTATCAAGTGTTGCTGCAGCCGCAGTAGTAGATGCACGGTCTATTGGAGCTGCAAGTTCATACGTGCATTTTTTCTTGTGATCGGCTTTACATGGTTGCATCAAGGTCCTCATAACCATCCATAAACTCGTCCGGACCACCATCCTTGGAGTTCCTCCCTGCACCACGACCAGAGCATCCACCACCACGTCCATGTCATCGGCCTTTGCCGCCGCCTAAGCCACGACCAACACCTCTAAACCAAGAGGTGCGCAAGTTTTTAAAACCTGGAGCTACGGGAAGGTGAAGTCCCTCACCACACTCTTTGTACACATGACCTAGTAGAAGCACACTGCACACCAATCCGAGAAGTGTTCATATTTTACCAGAAATACCACATGCATTTTCCCGTTGACAAGTGTCACCTCATCCATGAGTGGCTTGTTTACATTGATCTTGACACGTAACCTGAAGAAATTGCCTTTAATATCCTGTGACTTTGGGCATACACAAATTCCCCTACCTTCCCTGCTAGGGATTTGATCAATGGAAATACCCATCTGGAAGATCATAGATTTGCATCCAAATTCCAGGGTGTCAAGGACAAAGCAGGACAGTTTGGTGAAGCCATCATAGGGAGACAACATCCAACACAAAGTCCATGGCCCCTCCTTCATCATTCTTTCCCAGTCACTCAAGCACATGAATTGGAGAGTGTACAAATTGTCATTCAACGGTCATCTTTACTTCCTTGTCCAAGTCCCATGCGACCCTCATGTTTCTGTAAAACCAATATTGGCCATACGGCTTCACCATGTGCACCCTTGCTATGGCCATGCAACGGATTGCCTCCTCCGATATTGCTTCCTCTTCCTCCACCATGACGTAATTGATATCCTCCTCTGAAATCCCCCGTGCCTTCATCGCTGCTTTGATATCACCAAAATTCGTGCTCAAACTTGGATCGCCTGTGTCCATCTTGAAATCCTAGCCCAGTGAGATTGGACCGCAGGGCGTAAAACCAAAAGCCATTCACCGAACGCATGTGGCAAAGCTGGGAAATGATCCAGGGGTCGTACCTTTGTTTGCTTGAGCCATTCTCGACGAAGAAGAGAGGTGGGGAGGGGAGAGCTCAATGGCGCCGCTTGGTGCTGCCAAGAGTATGTCTAACCCTAACGAGAGGGGGTGGATACGGGTGTGGTTGAAGTGGTACCTATGTGTGTCTATATATATATTTATATATCTGAAGTTACATAAAGAAGGAACCGAGAACAACTGGAGGAGAATTACTTGTCGAAAAAGAAAAATCACTAGTTAAGGGTTACCCTTGAAAAGGTCACTCCCACCTTCTCAGGCTTCACAACCTGGGAGTTTTTCCTTTTTTTCATAGCTGTTTATTCAAAACATTTTCTCGTGAACCGTACGTCCAAATCTTGAACCATTTTCATCATTGGATTTCTTGCGCCGAGATCCTCAAAAGATCCCATGTTAATAGGTTTCGACAAAATACCTTTTTAACGAGAAACCGCAAAAGAAAACACCCGGAGCTAAAAGCTCTTTTTTACCCTTTTCCCCCTTTTGTACTTCTTGTGGAAGTAAATCTGTGCCTCCACGAGAAGCACAAATCTCATTTTTTTACCTTTTCGAGAAGCACGGAGATGTACTTCCCACGGAAGCAAATCTATGCCTCCACGAGAAGCAAATCTGTGCTTTTCGTGGAACCACACTTTTTTTTACCTTTCCGAGAAGCGCAATTGTGCTTTTCGTGAAATCAAAATTGTGATTGTGTGGTAGCATATTTTTTTCCGGAGAAGCACAACCATACTTCTCGCAGAAGCAAATCTGTGCTTCTTATGGAAGCATTTTTTTTCGTCGCGGAAGCAAATCTATGCCTTCGCAAGAAGCAAATCAATATCTCTGCTTCTCATGGAAGCACAATTTTTTTTCTGCGCACAAAAGAGTTCACTATTTTTTCTCCAAAACCTAGAGAAAACCAAAAAGGTGAAAAAAAAACCATCTAAAACCCAAAAAACGCGTACGAAAAGAAAAATGAAATTTAGTGGGAGTGCAGCACGCGACATGTGGCGGCGGAGAGAGGCACCCCTTGGCTTGCTCTCAGAGAATCAAAAGTGACCCCAATGGCCGTGTGCATCAATTGATGTGAAGGATGGGGCAATCCTCCTTTTCATAAAAGAAAAAAAATATGACCCGCGGAGGTCTCTCGCAAGGGTATTTTTTTCCATTTGTTTCTTAGAACAAAACGGCCACGACCTTTATTGATCTATAACTATGTTCATTGGAATTGCATGAGGACCACAAGAAAATACTAAACAGGTTTATTTTGAGCAAAAAACTATTTTTTTTAAATTGCTCTCTCAGAACACTACAAAAAAAAAGACACATCCGTGACATTTTGGGCCGAACAATTTTTTTTCTGTCATACATATGATACTTCTATGACGATAATTGTGACAAAACCCGGTATCGTCATAGATGTGGTGGGCTCCTACTTATATGACAAAAAATCATGACAGAAAATGGGCTTTTTGTCCTGGGCGGGCCGGAGACGCAGCTGCATGACATTCTTTGGGCCGTCCATGACGGAAAAAACCGTGGTAGAAGCGAGGGCGAGGAAAATTTTAGGGAGTTGCTGGTTATGGTGGGAGGTCGAGGGCTGAGCGATCGCGCTTTCTCGTGACACGCATGTAGGCGTTGGCTCTAATCGAACCCGAAGCGAGGCGTTGGGCTCTAATCGAACCCGAAGCGATTGCCTCGCAGTTACGCTGGCGTTCTTGAACTGAGCGATCGATCGATGGTGTTAATCGAACCTAATCGAGTGATTCTTCGCTCTGCTGCTAATGAAGCCAATCGATGCTGCCTCTGGATGAGCAGTGGCGTTGGGGGGGGGGGGGGGGTTTGGATGAACAGTGGCGGTGGCGTTGCCTCGGATGAACAGGACCCGTCTTTGTGGAGGGCTGGATGAATAGTAGATGGTGGAGGGGTGGTTGAACAGGACCCGTGGTGTGGAGGGCTGGATGAGCAGTGAGACGGTGGAGGGGTGCCCGTGGAGGGTGGTTGAGCGAGAGCGGTGGAGTAGCGCGGTGGAGGTTGGATGAACAGGAGCCCGTGGAGGCCGGAGGAGGACGACGGTAGCCCGTGGAGGCCGGAGGAGGTCGACGATGGAGATGAACAGATCCCGTGGAGTCCTGTTTTGCGACGCCACACCCTCCCGATGAACATGACCCCTTTTCGACCAGAAGCGCCCAACACAAGTCCGTTTGGTCCGTTTTGCAAGATGCCACACCCTCCCGATCAACAGACCCGGTTTGGACCGTAGGAGGTCCTTTCGTCCATTTTGCGATACGCCACACCCTCCCGATTAACAGGACCCCGCTTTGACCGTAGGAGGTCCGTCTCGCCTTTTGGCGGACGCCACACCCTCCCGATCAACAGGACCCGTTCGAATGTGGCGGTCGAACACAAGGCCGTTTCCTCCGTTCGGCGGTACGCCAGGCCTCGTTTCCATCGCCTGTTCCGTCCAAGCCGGTTGGCTCCCACGCGTTCTGTTGCCTCCCGATGAACCCGACGCATTCCGTTGCCTCCCCATGAACACGACGCATTCCGCTGCCTCCTCATGAACACGACGACGACGCTGTTTCTCCGTTCCGACCCAGCCATGTACACGAGCCCTGGCCGTACGTATGCGCGAGTAGGCGTTCGAGACCCCGCCCGTATGTACACATACGTGGCCGTATTTTCTTTCTTGCACCCTGGCCACTGTATGTACGTAAACATGCTACGTGCACGCCTCTACTACGACACGTGTGCGCCTCTACATCGACCAGTATGTACGTACACATTCGCGACCAGGATGACAACGCTACGTACGCTTCAACTAGGTGGGTCCCGATTGTCAGGTACTTCCTTGCCTGCGAAGATGTAGCTGGTGGGTCCCAACAATCAGGGAGGCGAATCGTTTTTTTTGCCCGGACGCACTTCCTTGCGTGCGAAGGTGTAGCTGGTGGGTCCCAGCAATGTGGGGCGAATCGTTTTTTGCGGACGCACTTCCTTGCGTGCGAAGATGAAGCTGGTGGGTCCCGGTGAGTCGGGGAAACGTTTTTCCGCGAAATCTGATGGCCCATCCGGTGGGTCCCAGCTGTCAGGTGGAGGAATCATTATTTTCCGCGTAATAAGGAGGCACTTCCTTGCTGCGGCCGTGGACCCAGCTGTCAGCCTCTCCACATACAGTCCACGCCCGATGGAAGTCGTTCCTTGACCACGTTGACCAGGCCGCGCCGAGAGCACCACGGTGGTGGACGACTTCGAGGCCTAGGAAGGGGACGACGCGGAGCCGGGAAAGACGTGGCAGCGGAAGCCCGGGCAGAGAGGAGTACGAGGGTTCACTGGTTCGGCTGCGGTGTGAGGCTGCCGTCACCGCAGGGCCTGGCCAGCGGTGGGAATAGTAGGGGCGGTGAGGCCTCCCCGGCAGCATAGCCGGCCACGGGAGGCAGGAGCATGCGGCACGACTGGCGCTGCTTTGGCCGGCTGGAGCAAGAAGACCAGAGGTTGAAGAAGCACTACGGCCGTTGGATGGACATCATACAGTCACTGGAGCTAGAATCGTTCATATTGACTAAGTTGACAAAGCCCTCCGTCTCCGTCAACACAGTTGGCCCACAAGTCATCCTCCCACTATGGTGGGTCCCAGCTAGCAGGGTGGGTATTCATTTTTGTGTGCGTAATAAGGAGGCACTTCCTTGTGTGCGAAGATATAGCTAGTGGGTCCAAGATGTCAGCGGGGGGAACGTTTTTTTCGCGAAATACAGAGGCCCTTCCGGTGGCTCCCAGCTGTCATGTGGAGGAATCATTATTTTGCGCGTACAGTCCACGGCCGATGGATGTCGTTCGTTGACCACGTTGACCAGGCCGCACCGAGAGCACCATGGCGGTGGACGACGGTGAGGCCTAGGAAGGGAATGACACGGAGCCGGGGAAGACTCCGCAATGGTTGCCCATCTTATTTGGGGAGTACGAGGTTCTTGGTCCGCTGCCGTCGCCGGAAAATAACAGGAGGTGTGGGTGAGTAGAGGAATGGCCTGGCTAGCAATGAAGTAGGGTAGGCGGTGCGGCCTGTGCGGTAGCACAGCCGGCCACGGGAGGCGAGAGCAAGCAGTCCCACCGGAGCTGGTTTGGGCGGCTGAAGCAAGAAGATCGAGATATTGAAGAAGAAGACGGCCGTTGGATTAACATCCAGCAGTCATCGCTGCTAGAATCGCTTGTGGACTAAGTTGACAAAGCCAAAGTACACGTCAACCTAGTAGACCCACAAGTCAGCCTCCAAATCTGTCCCAAACAGCATACATCCCGAAATTTCTAGCCAGATTCAAATTAATTTTAAATCTAAATATACCTTAATTTAAATTCAATGAAATTTTACCCGCACAAAAACAATGAAATTTAAAATATCAAAATCCAAAAGAAAACATTATTTTGGAACTAATTGCCTGTTTGCTGTATCTTTTTCATTTTACAGCCCATTTATTATTACTTATAGCCCATTTCTTATTACTTATAGCCCATTTTCTGGGCAAAATGCATCCCTCCTCTTCTTGAAAGATTTCCATTGACCAAAGCGTGAAAAGCAAGTAGGCCTATGTTGGTTATTCTGCAAAAAACAAAATAGCTGGCTAGCCATTTTTCGAAAGGAAAAAAAACAAACTGGGCTGGTCATGTGCTAAACATATGAAACAAAAGCACAGGCTAGACGGGCCACAGTCCCACACAACCCAGTTGATACCCTTCTCCGTTCGAAAAACAAAATTACTGCTTGGCTGTTGGGTCCCTCTCGTCATCCTCACCATGTACAGTCATCTCCTTATTCCTCTCGGTTGTTGACCATGTTGACAACACCGGAGGGCGGCGCCGCGGCGAGCGAACCAAGGCGGAGGACGATGGTGAGGCCTCGGACGGGAACGAACTGGAGCCGGAGAAGATCACAGCCAGCCGTGGGAGGCGGGAGCAGGCGGTCCCATCGGCGCTTGTTTGGCTTTGACGGCTCGAGGAAGAAGAGACTGAAGAAACGCGATAGACGTTGAATGTCAATCCAACGGTCAAGGTTGGCACAATCGTTTTTTGACTAAGCGGACACCAAGTAGCATACTTTTTTATATATAGGAAGAAAATTGCGAGGAAAATGCATTCGTCTGCCGTCCTCCTCACAGGGAACGTTCACCACATAAGTGACTAGCACCCTTGGTTTTCAACCGAGAGGTCTTGGGTTTGAGTCCGAGGAACTCTCAATTTTGTCCTCCTTCCTTCCTCGCAAAAAAAGGGAAAGAAAATCAAAGACTTGGGAAGGCGATGAGAACAAGCTAGTGTACCCGATAAAGAGGCGTTGCGAGTTTTAGAAAAAGAAAGACGTGCTCTTGTAGCTGGTTCGAATCTAAACCTAGACTATGACTATATATGGTGCTATGCTACTCTGCAAGTAATGAAACTGACATATCCAACATTCGCTTCTCCTCTTCTCTACTTACTCGCTTAGCATCGAAGCTCGGCGCAGCAACCATGTCCGCTGGTTGCTCGTCCACTGCTCTTCAGCAGGCAACAACCAGATATGCGCCAAGTCGCCACCCGTACCATCGCCTGTGGGTCTCATCACACCCCCGCCGACATGCGCACCGCAGCCGATTGCTCATCGCAACCCGCTGCCGTTGGTGTGGTGCCTGATGAAGTCATGTACCTAGGGTAGGGTCATGGACCTGTCCAAGATACCCTCCCCAAGGACATCCTTAGAAGAAACCACCTTCCAGTTGACCTGGTAGGATTCCACTCGACAGACTCAAAGACACTCGACCATGAAGACTCACTCGACAACCAGGAGTTCAAGAGCCACTCTGTATCCAAACGGTCTGTAATTAAGTAGTCTTTATGGTCATGATGACACTTTATGTAAGGCGTTACCAGTAACGCCAAGCCTTAATGTACTTTAAACCCTCCGCTACGTGGGCTTGCTGGGGTCCTGGCGCACTCTATATAAGCCACCCCCCTCCACAGGCAGAGGGGTTCGCACCTCTGTAACTCATACGCATATAATCCAGTCGACCGCCTCCGGGCTCCGAGACGTAGGGCTTTTACTTCCTCCGAGAAGGGCCTGAACTCGTAAATCTCTTGTGTATACAACTACTCCATAGCTAGGATCTTGCCTCTCCATTCTTACCCCCCTATCTTACTGTCAGAGTTAGAACCACGACAGTTGGCGCTCACCGTGGGGCAGGTGTTCTAGCGATTTGTTGGAGAAGTTGGGATTCTTTCGATCTCATACATCATGGTTTCAGGTGGAGTTTTGGTCGAGGGCCGCGAGATCTATCTCGGCGCGCTCACGTTCATCGCCGACGACTCCGCTTGGCTTCAGGAGGCTCCACTCGATGTTGACGCGCTTCCCGTCCGCGGGGCAACGCACTTTCGCGCGTGCGTCCGCAGCGTCCTCCCGTGACAGCCGTCGACCCAGTATCGGTCGGCTCATGTGCCGTCCTCACTCCCGGTCTCCCGCCGGTGCAAGCGCTCCGGTCGGTCGAGGCTTCAGCGGTGGGTGAAGCATGCGGTGGCCCGCCAGTCGGCTACTCCCCAAGTTGCGGCGATCGAGCCCGACGAATCTCTCTACGGCCTGTTCGATCTATCGACTGGCTCCGCAGAGACTGCATTCGAGTGCGATAGCAGCGATCTGGCGGCGGAGGTTCTGATGGTCGACGGACCATGCAGTCCTCCTGGATTCCCCCGCACCGACGGAGGTGACGGTGGAGGTGATCCGACGCAAGCTCACGAAGAGTACCAACCCGAGCCCCTCACTTCGCTGCAGAGGGAAGAACTTCACCGCCGGAACTTGGATGCGCTTCACACTCCTATCGTCGGAGAAACCCCTGAGGCTCGTGCCTTGGAGGATGCGCGCTTGGCCAACCTGGCTGAGCGCACTCGACTGGAGAACCTCCAGCGAGTACCGGACGAGCGCGCACGGCAACGGGTTCCTGAATCCAGTCGACGTCAGCTCTTTCCACAACCAACTCAGGTATATCGAACTCCGATTCAGAATTTAGCAGCTGCAGCTCGTATAGCAGAGTCGATTCAGCCTTCCCAGTCGGAGGCGGGTAGAGGTTTGCTACAGATCAGAGATTTACTCCGGGCAGCAGGAGATCAAAATTCAGTCGTATCACACTCATGGAACAGGATTCACAGCAGATCCGTCGCTGCGAATTCAGTCCAGTCGGCCCATAGTCCGAGATTGCCCCCGAGGCGTGAGGAACGTGGGGTCCGGCGTGATGATCAGTACAAGAGCCGCGAGCAGTATGAGCACCGATTCGATCGCAATGATCGACGTCGAGTGCCCACCCCTCCCCCAAGGGGTGGATCATATGCTCCTCGGCAACAGAATGAAAGACGCCAGCACAGTGTTGGGCGAAGGGTTCCAGTCGACCCCAGAGAACCAGGCTTTGATGCGAGATCCATTATTGTTCAAGGTCTGGTCGACAGGAACAGAGCTCACCGAGAAGGCCATGACAGAGATGTACCCACCAGCAGCAGAGTTTATGTCTCAGGGCCAGAGTGTTTTAGCAGGGCCATCAGAGCCGCGGTGATTCCTCCCAACTTCAGGTTGGCGACTGGAGTCAGTAAGTTCACGGTGAGTCCAAGCCTGACACTTGGCTTGAGGACTACCGAGTGGTTGTACAGATTGGCGGCGGCAACGATGAGGTAGCTATGAAGCATTTGCCCCTTATGTTGGAGGGTTTGGCCAGAGCATGGCTGAATCAGTTAGCACCCAGCAGTATTTACACTTGGGAAGACCTTGCCCGAGTGTTTGTCAGGACATTTGAAGGAACTTGCAAGCGACCAGCAGGGTTGACAGAGTTGCAGTCATGTGTGCAAAAGTCGAATGAAACTTTGAGAGATTACATCCAGAGATGGATCACGTTGCACCACACAGTGGAAAATGTATCTGACCACCAGGCAGTCTGTGCCTTCAAGGAAGGTGCCAAGAACAGAGAGTTGAGTTTGAAATTCGGTCGGACCGGAGATATGACCCTGAGTCGAATAATGGAGATTGCCACCAAGTATGCCAATGGTGAAGAAGAGGATCGGCTCCGGAGTGGTAAATACAAGTCAACCGCTAATGAAGCCGGCGGAGGGAACTCCAGTCGGAAGCAGAAGCGCAAAGCCGAGCCAGCTGCTCCCAGAGAAGCCTTGGCTGTGACCCCAGGAAAATTTAAGGGGAAACCCAAGGGTCCTTGGAACCCCAAGAAGGTGAAAGACCAAGATGGAAATGATGTGTTGGACTTGCCATGTCGCATTCACACGAAGAAAGATGAAGAGGGTAAACTCATTTACCCAAAGCATACCACTCGACAGTGTCGGCTCTTGATTCAGCAGTTCCAAGGGAAGCAGCCCAAGGATAAGGAAAAGGAGTCGGACAAAGTTGAGGACAAGGAAGATAGTGATGGTGGATACCCCCAGGTCAATTCCACCCTGATGATTTTTGCTGACGTTGAAAGCAAAAGTCGATTGAAAGTTATCAACCGAGAAGTGAACATGGTCGCTCCGGCGACACCCAATTATCTGAAATGGTCCCAGACCGCCATCACATTCGACCCGGTCGATCATCCGACACATTGCCACCCCAGGAGGCAAGCGTTGAGTGGTCGACCCGATCATCGAAGGCACTCGGTGACCAAAGTTTTGATGGATGGTGGCGATGGCTGAACATATTGTATGCGAGAGACGTTGAAAGGGATGGGCATTCGATGTCCGGACTCAGCACCGAGAATATGAGTTTCCATGGAGTCATTCCTGGAAAGAAGGCTGAGTCACTCGGGCAAATTGCTCTTGATGTGGTTTTTGGTGATTCAAAGCATTTCCGCAAAGAAAAGTTGACCTTTGAGGTCGTGGATTTCCAGAGCGCTTATCACGCTATTCTGGGAAGGTCGGCCTATGCACGTTTCATGGCTCGACCATGTTATGTGTACCTTAAACTGAAGATGCCCGGCCCCAAAGGTGTGATCACTGTCACTGGCAATCGGAAGAAAGCGAAAGAGTGTTTTCAGAAAGGCTCTAAGATTGCTGATGCTCAGATGGCAGTGGTAGAGCTGCAAGAATATCAGAAGAATGCAGATCCGAGTGATTTGTTGTGAGCCAAGAAGCCCGCTACGGAATCAGCATTTCAGTCGTCCGGTGAGACGAAACCGATTCACATTCACCCGACTGACCCCAATGCTGCTCCGACCAACATCTCAACAACACTCGACTCCAAATAGGAAGAAGCGCTCATCCAGTTCCTCCGTGAGAACTGGGACATCTTTGCATGGAAGCTGGCGACATGCGGGTGTTCCTGGGGGCTGGCTGAGCATCGCCTACGAGTCGACCCAAAAGTTAAACCTGTCAAAGAACATCTTCGACGGTCCGCCGTCCAGAAGAGAAAGGCCATTGGCGAGGAGGTAGCTCGGCTCTTAGCGGCAGAGTTCATCCGAGAGATTTACCACTCCGAGTGGCTCGCCAATGTTGTCATGGTCCCCAAGAAGGACAAGTCACTGCGCATGTGCATCGACTTCAAACATATCAATCGGGCCTGCCCGAAAGATCATTTCCCTCTTCCCCGCATCAACCAAATAGTCGACTTGACTGCGGGATGTGAGCGGTTGTCTTTTTTAGACGCCTATTCCTGGTACCATCAGATCCGTCTGTATGGACCCAATGAGATCAAAACAGCTTTCATCACTCCATTCGGGTGCTTTTGTTATGTCACCATGCCATTCTGTCTCAAGAATTCCGGAGCCACGTTCATGAGGATGATTCAGAAGTGTTTGCTCACTCAAATCAGTCGGAATGTGGAAGCATACATGGATGATATAGTGGTCAAGTCACGAAAGGGTTCCGACCTGCTGACTGACCTTGCTGAAACATTTGCCAATCTCAGGAGGTATGATATCAAGCTTAATCCATCAAAGTGCACATTCGGAGTTCCTGGCGGAAAGTTACTCGATTTTCTTGTTTCCGAACGAGGAATCGACGCTAACCCCGAGAAAGTTGGCACTATACTCCGAATGAAACGCCCTGTGCGTGTGCACGATGTCCAGAAGCTTACTGGATGGTTGGCCGCTTTAAGTCGATTCATCTCTCGCCTCGTTGAAAAGGCATTGCCTCTTTACCGACCGATGAAGAAGTCAGACAAGTTCGAGTGGACTCCAGAAGCTGATGCAGCGTTTGCAGAGCTAAAAGCTCTGCTCTCCACCCAGCCGGTGCTTGCTGCTCCTATCAACAAAGAGCCTTTGCTGCTTTACATTGCAGCCACAGGACAAGTCGTCAGTACAGTGCTTACGGTCGAGCGGGAAGAAGAAGGAAAAACCTTCAAAGTTCAGCGCCCAGTATATTATCTTTCTGAAGTATTGACTCCATCAAAGCAAAGATACCCTCACTATCAGAAGCTTGTTTATGGGATTTATATGACCACGAAGAAGGTTGCTCATTACTTCTCTAATCATTCCATTACAGTCGTCAGCGATGCCCCGTTGTCAGAGATTCTTCATAACAGAGATGCAATTGGCCGAGTGGCGAAATGGGCGATTGAACTCCTTCCCCTTGATATCAAGTTCGAGGCAAAGAAAGCCATAAATTCCCAAGCAGTAGCAGACTTCATCGCCGAGTGGATTGAACAGCAGCTTCCGACTCACTCGGAGCACTGGACTATGTTCTTTGATGGTTCCAAGATGCTGAATGGTTCCGGTGCTGGGGTAGTATTAGTTTCCCCCGAGGAGATAAGCTCAGATATGTACTACAGATTCACTTTGATTCCTCCAACAATGAAGCAGAATATGAAGCACTTTTGTACGGGTTGCGTATGGCCATTTCACTCGGCGTCCGTCGCCTTATGGTCTACGGCGACTCAGATCTGGCTGTTAATCAAGTGATGAAGGAGTGGGACGTCAGAAGCCCAGCCATGACTGGTTACTGCAATGCAGTGAGAAAGCTGGAGAAGAAATTTGAGGGGTTAGAGCTTCATCATATACCCCGACTGAAAAACCAAGCTGCTGATGATTTGGCGAAAATTGGGTCCGAGAGGGAAGCCATTCCCAGTAATGTGTTTTTGGAGCACATCCACGCACCATCAGTGCAAGAGGATCCTTTCACAGAAGAAACCCCACAGCCAAAAAGTGCCAATGATCCGACTGAAGTTGAGGTCCCAGCCGTGGTCGACCTGATTATGGAAGTTGTGGTCATCACTCCCGACTGGACAGTGCCATACATCGCATATATTCTAAGGAAAGAGCTCCCAGAGAATGAAGAAGAGGCTCAACAGATCGTTCACCGATCCAAGGCCTTTACAGTGATCAAGGGACAGTTGTACAGAGAGAGCGCGACTGGAGTCGGCCAGAAGTGTATAACGCCAGAAGAAGGTCAGATAATTCTTGATGATATCCACTCGGGGACCTGTGGCCATCATGCGTCCTCTCGGACCATTGTGGCTAAAGCATACCGAGCGGGATTTTACTGGCCAAAAGAAAATGAAATGGCAAAGGAAATAGTCGACAAGTGTGAAGGATGTCAGTTCTATTCCAATATGTCACACAAACCCGCCTCAGCCTTGAAGACCATTCCACTCGTCTGGCCCTTCGCTATTCGGGGATTGGATATGATCGGACCACTGAGAACTGGCAGGAGCGGCTTCACTCACTTGCTAGTGGCAGTCGACAAGTTTACTAAGTGGATCGAAGCTAAGCCCATCAACAACCTCGATGCATGCACTGCTATCAGTTTTGTCAGAGAGCTGATATTCAGATATGGAGTTCCGCATAGCATCATCACTGACAATGGGTCAAACTTCGATTCCGTCAAGTTCAAAGCCTTTTACGCCTCTCAAGGCACAAGGGTCGACTATGCTTCAGTTGCTCATCCCCAGTCGAATGGACAAGCAGAACGCGCAAACGGTCTAATTCTCAAAGGACTGAAACCCCGGCTGATGTGTGATCTCAAACATGCAGCAGGAGCGTGGGTCGACGAACTTCCATCAGTCCTTTGGGGATTGAGGACCACTCCTAATCGGTCGACTGGGAGAACTCCATTCTTTTTGGTCTATGGAGCTGAAGCAGTTCTGCCGAGTGACCTGCTTCACAATGCACCTCGAGTCGAACTCTACTCTGAAGTTGAAGCGGAACAAGCCCGACAGGATGCAGTCGACCTCTTGGAAGAAGAGAGGGAGATGGCCCTGATCCGCTTGACTATCTATCAGCAAGACTTGCGTGGATTCCATGCCAGAAACGTGAAGAGTCGGGCCTTCCAAGAAGGAGACTTGGTCCTCCGAGTGGATCAACAGAAACCACACAAGCTCGCTCCCACTTGGGAAGGTCCCTTCATCGTCACCAGAGTTCTCCATAATGGAGCATACCATCTTTACAACATCGATCGCCAGATTGATGAGCCTCGAGCTTGGAATGCGGAGCTGCTCCGCCCCTTTTATACTTAAGTACTCACTCTGATGAGATGTAATAAAAGTACCTCTGTAGTTTGTTTATCTAAGTCAAGAATGTTATAATTTTCTCAGTGATTGTTATTACTTGTTGTTAAAATCCCCCCCCCCCCAGTGGGTGGCTTAGTTGCGAATCCGTTTCGCGTAAGTTTAAAAAAAAAATCCTTACCGAGTGGCGAGCCAGCCTCCCACTCGGGGGCTTAGCTGCGAATACGTTTCGCCTAAGTGTTTAAAATCCTACCGAGTGGTGAGCCAGCCTCCCACTCGGGGGCTTAGCTGCAGTCCAAGTACTCGCCTAAGTGTTTAAAATCCTACCGAGTGGTGAGCCAGCCTCCCACTCGGGGGCTTAGCTGCAGTCCAGTACTCGCCTAAGTGTTTAAAATCCTACCGAGTGGTGAGCCAGCCTCCCACTCGGGGGCCTTAGCTGCAGTCCAAGTACTCGCCTAAGTATTTAATACAATGCGCTTCATGAAGGGCGACAAGGTCTTGGGTCGATTGCTGCCTTCTCCTTGAGCTACACCATAAAAATCCTACCGAGTGGAGAGCAAACCTCCCACTCGGAGGCTTAGCTGCAGTCCAGTACTTGCCTAAGTTTGAAAAATCCTACCGAGTGGAGAGCAAACCTCACACTCGGGGGCTTAGCTGCAGTCCAGTACTCGCCTAAGTATTGAAAAATCCTACCGAGTGGAGAGCAAACCTCCCACTCGGAGGCTTAGCTGTAGTCCAGTACTCGCCTAAGTATTAAAAAATCCTACCGAGTGGAGAGCAAACCTACCACTCGAAGGCTTAGCTGCAGTCCAGTACTCGCCTAAGTATTAAAAATTCCTACCGAGTGGAGAGCAAACCTCCCACTCGGAGGCTTAGCTGCAGTCCGAGTACTCGCCTAAGTAAGAAATCCATCCCAATCCGCAAGTACGACGAGGTGCAGGTCGACTGCTACCTTCTCCTTCAGAGCTGCGCCACAAGTACAACGTGCGGTCCATCCCAATCCGCAAGGACGATGAGGTGCAGGTCGACTGCTACCTTCTCCTTCAGAGCTGCGCCACAAGTACAACGTGTGGTCCATCCCGATCTGCAAGGACGACGAGGTCAGTCGCGGTCTGCGCTCCATCCCTACCTGCAAGATCGATGAAGTGCAAGTCGACAGGATTTTTCGCCTCAGGGATGCTGCTCCAACATTGAATTATATTCCGAGTGAAAAGCAAAGTTTTCTCGAAGGCAAATGAAAGCACGTTCAATGATAAATCAAGTTTGGATAAACGTCCTACGGATTCAAAAGTGCTCAGGCGTTAAGCCTGTTAAAGTTTATCGATTACAAAACCACTCGGCATTCCGAGGCAAATTTAAGGAAGCATAGAAGTTTCTTACTCCTCAGGTGGAGGACTGGAAGGTGCAACAAACTGGTCGAGGTCGATTCCGTCGGCAATCCGGGTGGCGGCGGCGATGAAAGTCTCCATGAAAGATTGGAAATCATACTTCTTGGTATTGGCAACTTTGATGGACGCCAGCTTTTCCTCCCACGCCTCCTTGCAATCGACACGAACCAGAGACGGAGCAACGTCGGCGCCACACCTCGCAGAAGATTTTTTACATTCCTGCACTCGACTTGGAACATCATTCAGTCGAGTCATTAAGGACTCGAGATCATTTTGGAGTGTCTGGTCTGGCCGGAGTGTGGAGTTGATCCGCGACACTGCAGCTTTCAGTCGAGCGAGATAGTCCACCACGCCAGCAACACGAGACTCCAGTCGGAGCACATTCATGGCGACTTCATCCTTCACAGGAGAGTTGATGGGGTCCAGGCTTGTCTCCACTCGACTGGTCTCCTCTTCAAAGTTCTAGCAGAATTCTGTAAATGCAACTCGGGCTCAAAACAACAATCATATGATGAGTTGGTGATAACAAGTTAGTCGGATAAAAGAGACTACCTTCAAGCATGAGGAATAGCTTCTTGGCGAGCCCTCCAAGATAAACCTCCAGATCGTTCCTCTTCCCAGCCAGTTCGCCAGCCTTGTCATTTAGAGCAATCTTGTCATTCTTCAGTCGGCTAACCTCCTTGTTGGCCGCGTCGAGAGCGGCTTTCAGTTTGGTATTCTCCTCCTCGAGTTTGCCGACCGAGGCTAGTTTCTCTTCCGCGATCTTTGTTTTCTCCAAAGCCGCTTCCTGTGCCTCTGCAAGGTCATGGTCTTTCTTCTTCAGAGCCTCCTCCAGTTTATCTGCAAAATAACAATGAGACCAGAGTTGAGAATGGATAGAAAGACAAAGACAGTCGTCAAGTTCTCACCAGCCATACCTTTTGCTTCCTCTCTCACCTTTTGCAAGTTCTCCTGAGCAAGCTTCAAGTCAAGGTTGAGCTGGATTTGTTTGTTCTCCAAATCAGTATAGCGAGCTACAAGGTCGTAAGATTTCTGCGAAGAGTCAATCGACAAAGCATCAAAGATAGGTCACTTCTGAGTGACTAATGAAAAATCGTAGCATTTCTAAGACTACAGCCGAATCAAAACATTCGACAGTAGTCTCGGGGACTACACCCAGTGGGTGCAGTCAGCGTGCCCCCACTGGTTTTACCAATTCGGTTCGACCAGTCGACCGAAAGAGGAAAAAGGTTATGATCCTATAACCATAGCTAACTGTCAGCAGTCAGCCGCGTATCATAAAAAAAACAATTCTTTAGACTATAGTCGACTGCCAACAGTCCATCATAGTCTCGGGGACTACACCCAGTGGGTGCACTCAGCGTGCCCCCACTAGGTTTACCAATTTGGTTCGACCAGTCGACCGAAAGAGGCAAAAGGTTATGATCCTATAACCATAGCTAAGGTTCCATTCGACATGGCCCGACCAGACCGAGTGAAGAAGTACAAAGTATAAAGACTATAGTCGACTGCCTGCAGTCCACCATAGTCTCGGGGACTACACCCAGTGGGTGCACTCAGCGTGCCCCCACCAGTCCAAAAATTCAATCGACACCCCCAGTGGGTGTACAAATATGAAAATCTTCAGAAAGAAGAGGTTTCAGGTAGCATATCCTAACAGAACAAGCAGCAACCAACTCACCTGAACGTTGCTCTGAAGAGCCGAGCTAGCATCGTAAGCCGCCTGGCTGGCTTCCTGGACCACCTTCACTTGCTCCATCATGATCCCTGCCTGGCGTATAGCCTCCTTAGCAGCACTCACTTGGTCTTCCGGGACGTGGTGTGTGGCAAAAAGGGAAGGCGGATCAGCAGTCGACGATGAAGGCCGGATACTCGTCAGCGGCACAGCGAAGGACACAGAGGCCCGAGTGGTGTTGCCTCCCTCGTGAACCAGCGTCTCAGGCACTGATACAACTTGAGCAGCCTTGCCAGTAGGTGCCTTTTTGTTCTTCCTCTTCCTCAGCGGTGTTTCATCTTCGTCGTCAGGGAGATCAATGACATGAGGTGGAACTACAAGAAATATTCAAAGGTAAAAACGGAAATCCAATCGACCAAAAGCGAAACTGCAGAGATCATACCAAGGTTGGAGGTGGCGACATCTTCCATTTCCTGATCTTCGTGCTTAGCTGAGGTCTCGGAGGTGGCAGCGCTGCAGATTTCAAAAATCAGTTGATCAGTCAATGAGTCGACCAAAAGTACACCCATGATAAACAGGAAAACACAAGTTCTGCTGTTACCCGGAAATGGTGGGAATGGCCATCCTCATCTTGGGCAGGGCCTTCGTCGGCTTTGATGACGTCGCTCGGGATTGCTTCGGTGATTTCTCAGTCGGCACTGGAGAAGTCGTCCGAGGGCGCTTCGTCGACTGCTCAACGGGCGCAATAGCCTTACCGCGCTCGACCGCCGGATCATGTGTCAGCTTGGATCGCCTTTCCGAGCGGGGAGGATCGACTTCTTCCTCCTCTTCCTCTTCTATACCAGAGCTGTCGTTTTCCTCGTCCTCCTCACCATCAGACTCCCATTCCTCCTGGCTTTCGCCTCCGCTTCCTTCTTCTTCTTCAACTTGTTCTTGCGCCCCGTTGGGCATCGAGTACATCTCAGTGGTGTCCTAGAAGACAACAAAACAAGACAAAAGTCAATCGGCCGATTTGCAGCAAAACAGAATGAATGAAACAGGGTCACAGTCGGAGATAAGTGGTCATACCTTGTCTGGTTCATAGGACTGGTCGAGTGGTGGGATACTCCTAGCTCCACGAGGGTTATCTTTGTTCCCTGTGAGGGCAGTCATCCACCTCTCTAGTATGGCGTCGTCGACCTCCTCTGGGTGGACCCGAGTGGTGTCTTCGGTACCAGAGTACAACCACATCGGGTGGCCTCGGTATTGGAGTGGCTGAATGCGCCGTCGAAGGAAAACCTCCAGAAGATCCATGCCAGTCACTCCGTCGCGAATGAGCTGGACTACACGCTCCATCAACATTTTAACCTGAGCCTTCTCCTCCGGAAGCACCTTCAGAGAGGATGGCTTGTTCAGTCGACCCATGGAGAAAGGAGGGAGTCCAGTCGACTGCCCCGGCGTCGGCTGGTCTTGGCAGTAGAACCAGGTCGACTGCCACCCTCTAACTGACTCGGGAAGAGTCATGGATGGAAAGGCACTCTTACCCCTCATCTGGACCCCAAGACCCCCACACATCTGGATTACTTGGGTTCTCTCGTCATTCGGACTAGCCTTTTTCACCATCTGAGAGCAACAAGTGAATATGTGTTTGAAGAGGCCCCAGTGCGGCTGACAACCCAAGAAGTTTTCGCACAAAGACAAGAAAGCGGCGAGATAGGCAATGGAGTTGGGTGTGAAGTGATGGATTTGTGCTCCAAAGAAGTTTAGAAACCCCCGAAAGAAAAGATTCGGCGGTAGAGAAAACCCGCGGTCAACATGGGTGGCTAAGAGGACACACTCACCCTCCTGAGGTTGCGGTTGCCACTCCGTCCCCGGAAGCCTTGCTAACCCATGGGGGATCAGTCCTTCGTTGGCCAGGTCGTCGAGGTCCTTCTGGGTGATGGTCGAGCGGATCCAATCTCCTTGGACCCAACCTTGCGGCAGGCTGGACCGCGACGAGGATTTGCCCCGACTGGTCGCTCTCCCCTTTGCCTTCGCCGTCGTCTTCTTCGCCCGCTCCAAAGCTGCCGTCTTCTCCTTCACCATTGTCGCCGGCGAAGAAGGCACAGAGCAGCGGCGCTGAGCAGGCCGCGGGCGCAGCAGATGAATCTGAGGACGGGGAAGGAGAAAATGGAGACGCACTGTTCAAAAAAACCCCCACCCGGCGCCTTATATGAAGTCGCTTCCGAGTGGCTGACTGGTAGGCCCGGGCAATCCTGTCAAATCCCGCAACAGTCGCACGCGCGATACGTGGCGAAAAAGGTGGCGTGTAGATCGAGGCATCTTTGCCTTAGCCCATCCGAGTACCGCGGCCTTCTCCGCTTCGCGCGCTTCCCGAAATTCGGATGCCGCTAAATCCGCTAACAGCAGAGCAACTTGTCAGACTGCAGATTTCCTCCGATCCGTCGCTCGGAAATCCCCAAGTTCATAAAGTTCACTCGACAAATGTAAAGAATGGATCAAGGCGACTGAAAGAGAAGTTGACACCATCACTAAAAAGTCATTGATCCAGAGTAAGACACGCTCGCAGCGCGAAAAACAGGTCGGAAAGATTATCAACTCCTTCCTCACTCAAACCTTGATCCATTCGGGGGCTAATGATGAAGTCATGTACCTAGGGTAGGGTCATGGACCTGTCCAAGATACCCTCCCCAGGGACATCCTTAGAAGAAACCACCTTCCAGTCGACCTGGTAGGATTCCACTCGACAGACTCAAAGACACTCGACCATGAAGACTCACTCGACCACCAGGAGTTCAAGAGCCACTCTGTATCCAAGCGGTGCGTAATTAAGTAGTCTTTATGGTCATGATGACATTTTTATGTAGGCGCTACCCGATGGCGCCAAGCCTTAATGTACTTTAAACCCTCCGATACGTGGGCTGGCTGGGGTCCTGGCGCACTCTATATAAGCCACCCCCCTCCACAGGCAGAGGGGTTCGCACCTCTGTAACTCATACGCATATAATCTAGTCGACCGCCTCCGGGATCCGAGACGTAGGGCTTTTACTTCCTCCGAGAAGGGCCTGAACTCGTAAATCTCTTGCGTATACAACTACTCCATAGCTAGGATCTTGCCTCTCCATTCTTACCCCCCTATCTTACTGTCAGAGTTAGAACCACAAAAGTGCCACTGCTGCAAATCACACAGAGTCATCCATCGCGTCTCAACCACAATCCGCAACCCTGGCCGAGTCTTCTACAAATGCCCGAATCATGGGGTAATAATATGTTTAAGTGTTGTTCTCCTGCTTTCAGTTGCTGATTTTTTTAATAGTTTGGTTGATGTGAAGGAAATATGCCCTAGAGGCAATAATAAAAGTTATTATTTATTTCCTTATATCATGATAAATGTTTATTATTCATGCTAGAATTGTATTAACCGGAAACATAATACATGTGTGAATATATAGACAAACAGTATGTCACTAGTATGCCTCTACTTGACTAGCTTGTTAATCAAAGATGGTTATGTTTCCTAACCATGAACAAGGAGTTGTTATTTGATTAACAAGGTCACATCATTAGTTGAATGATCTGATTGACTTGACCCATTCCGTTAGCTTAACACTTGATCATTTAGTATGTTAATGCTTTCTTCATGACCCATACATGTTCCTATAACTATGAGATTATGCAACTCCGTTTACGGAGGAACACTTTGGTACTACCAAGCGTCACAGCGAATCGGGTGATTATAAAGGAGTACTACAGGTGTCTCCAAAGGTACTTGTTGGGTTGGCGTATTTGAGATTAGGTTTTGTCACTCCGATTGTCGGAGAGGTATCTCGAGCCTTCTCGGTAATGCACATCACTTAAGCCTTGCAAGCATTACAACTAATGAGTTAGTTGTGAGATGATGTATTACGGAACGAGTAAAGAGACTTACTGTAACGAGATTGAACTAGGTATTGGATACCGACGATCGAATCTCGGGTAAGTAACATACCGATGACAAAGGGAACAACGTATGTCGTTATGCGGTTTGACCGATAAAGATCTTCGTAGAATATGTAGGAACCAATATGGGCATCCAGGTTCCGCTATTGGTTATTGACCGAGAATGGTTCTAGGTCATGTCTACATAGTTCTCGAACCCGTAGGGTCCGCACGCTTAACGTTCGATGTGAGTTCATAATGAGTTTATAAGTATTGATGCACGAAGGTTGTTCGAGTCCCGGATGTGATCACGGACATGACGAGGAGTCTCGAAATGGTCGAGACATAAAGATTGATATATTGAAGCCTACATTTGGACATCGGAAGTGTTCGGGTGAAATCGGGATTTTATCGAGTACCGGAGGTTACGGAACCCCCGGAGGTCCATGGGCCTTAATGGGCCATGGGAGAAGAGGAAGGGCAGGCCAAGGTGGGCGCGCCCCCTCTAGTCCGAATAGGACAAGGGGGGGGGCGCGCTTCCTCTTCCCCTCCTCCAATCCTAGTCCAACTAGGAGAGGGGGAGTCCTACTCGGTGGGAGTAGGACTCCTCCTTGCGCGCCTCCCCTAGGGCCGCCACCTCCCCTTGGCTCCTTTATATCTGGGGCAGGGGCACCCCAAGACACACAAGTTGATCTACGGATCTTTCCTTAGCCGTGCGGTGCCCCTTCCACCATATTCCACTTGGTCATATCGTCGCGGAGCTTAGCGAAGCTGCGCGGAGAAGTCATATCGTCGCGGAGCTTAAGCGAAGCCTGCGTCGGTGGAGCATCAACATCGTCCCACGCCGTCGTCTTGATGGAACTCATCCCGACACTTTGCTGGATCGAGTCCGGGATCGTCATCGAGCTGAGCGTGTGCAGAACTCGGAGGTGCCGTCGTTCGGTGCTTGGATCGGTCGGATCGTGGAGGCGTCGACTACATCAACAGCGTTGTTATAACGCTTCGCTTTCGGTCTCACGAGTGCGTGGGCGGACCTCTCCCCTCGTTGCTATGCCATCACCATGGTCTTGCGTGATCGTAGGAAATTTTTGAAATTACTCGTTCCCCATGATGGCATCGAGCCTGGTTTTATGCGTTGATGTCATGTGCACGAGTAGAACACAAGTGAGTTGTGGACGATACAAGTCATACTGCCTACCAGCATGTCATACTTTGGTTCAGCGGTATTGTGAGATGAAGCGGCCCGGACCGACATTACGCCAGACGCTTACGCGAGACTGGTTTCACCGCTCCGAGCACTCGTTGCTTAAAGGTGACCGGCGGTGTCTGTCTCTCTCACTTTAGTTGAATCGAGTGTGGCTCGCCGGTCCTTGAGAAGGTTAAAGCGGAGTCTATTTGAAATATCGTTGTGGTTTTGATGCGTGGTAAAACGGTTCTTGCTCAGCCCGTAGCAGCCACGTAAAACTTGCAACAACAAAGTAGAGGCGTCTAACTTGTTTTTGCAGGGCATGTTGTGATGTGATATGGTCAAGGCGTGATGCTATATTTTATTGTATGAGATGATCATGTTTTGTAACGAGTTATCGGCAATGGCTGGGAGCCATATGGTTGTCGCTTTATTGTATGAAATGCAAGCGCCATGTAATTGCTTTACTTTATCACTAAGGAGTAGCGATAGTCGTAGAAGCAATAGTTGGCGAGGCGACAACGATGCTACGATGGAGATCAAGGTGTCGCGCCGGTGGCGATGGTGATCATGGCGGTGCTTGGCGATGGAGATCACAAGCACAAGATGATGATGACCATATCATATCACTTATATTGATTGCATGTGATGTTTATCCTTTATGCATCTTATCTTGCTTTGATTGCGGTAGCATTATAAGATGATCTCTCACTAAAATTATCAAGAAGTGTTCTCCACGAGTATGCACCGTTGCGAAAGTTCTTCGTCTTTGAGACACCACGTGATGATCGGGTGTGATAGGCTCTCGTTCAAATACAGCGGGTGCAAAACAGTTGCGCACGGAATACTCGAGTTAAACTTGACGAGCCTAGCATATAACAGATATGGCCTCGGAACACGGAGACCGAAAGGTCGGCGTGAATCATATAGTAGATATGATCAACATAGTGATGTTCACCATTGAAACTACTCCATCTCACGTGATGATCGGACATGGTTTAGTTGATTTGGATCACGTGATCACTTAGATGACTAGAGATGTCTGTCTAAGTGGGAGGTTTTAATATGATTAATTAAACTTAAATTTATCATGAACTTAGTACCGATAGTATTTTGCTTGTCTATGTTTGATGTAGATAGATGGCTCGTCTGTTGTTCCGTTGAATTTTAATGCGTTCCTTGAGAAAGCAAAGTTGAAAGATGATGGTAGCAATTACGGACTGGGTCCGTAATTTGAGGATTATCCTCATTGCTGCGAGAAAAATTACGTCTGGAAGCACCGCTGGGTACAGTTCTGCTGCAGATCTTGAGCCGAAGTTGTGAGCGTCGGCAAAGCGAGCTGATGACTACTCAATAGTTCAGTGTGCCATGCTTTACGGCTTAGAACCGGGTCTTCAACGACGTTTTGAGCGTCATGGAGCATATGAGATGTTCCAGGAGTTGAAGTTAATATTTCAAGCAAATGCCGGATTGAGAGATATGAAGTCTCCAATAAGTTCTATAGCTGCAAGATGGAGGAGAATAGTTACATCGGTGAGCACATACTCAAAATGTCTGGGTATAACAATCACTTAATTCAGCTGGGAGTTAATCTTCCGGATGATAGTGTCATTGACAGAATTCTCCAATCACGCCACCAAGCTACAAGAGCTTCGTGATGAACTATAATATGCAAGGGATGACTAAGACAATTCTGAGCTCTTCGCAATGCTAAAAGCTGCGGAGGTAGAAATCAAGAAAGAGCATCAAGTGTTGATGGTCAACAAGACCACTAGTTTCAAGAAAAGGGCAAAGGGAAGAAGAAGGAAACTTCAAAAGAACAGCAAGAAAGTTGCTGATCAAGAGAAGAAACCCAAGTCTGGACCTAAGCCTGGCCCGAGTGTTTTCTTGCAAGCGGATCGACCTTTGGAAGCGGAACTGCCCCAAGTATTTGGCGGATAAAAAGGATGGCAAGGTGAACAAAGGTATATATGATATACATGTTATTGATGTGTACCTTACTAATACTCGCAGATAGTACACAGGTATTTGATCTGGTTACATTGCTAATATTTGCAACTCAAAGCAGGAACTACGGATTAGCGAAGATTGGCTAAGGGCGAGGTGACGATGGCGTTGGAAATGGTTCCAAAGTCGATGTGATCGCGATCGGCACGCTACCTCTACATCTACCTTGGGATTAGTTTTAGACCTAAATAATTGTTATTTGGTGCGGCGTTGAGCATGAACATTATATCTGGATCTTGTTTATTGCAAGACGGTTATTCATTTAAATCAGAGAATAATGGTTGTTCTATTTATATGAGTAATATCTTTTATGGTCATGCACCCTTGAAGAATGGTCTATTCTTGTTGAATCTCGACAGTAGTGATACACATATTCATAATGTTGAAGCCAAAAGATGCAGAGTTGATAATGATAGTGCAACTTATTTGTGGCCTTGCCGTTTAGGTCATATCGGTGTAAAACGCATGAAGAAACTCCATCTTGATGGGCTTCGGAATCACTTGATTATGAATCACTTGGTACTTGCGAACCGTGCCTCATGGGCAAGATGACCAAAACGCCGTTCTCGGAACTATGGGCGAGCAACTGATTTGTTGGAAATCATACATCTGATGTTTGTGGTCCAATGAATGTTGAGGCCTTGGCGGGTATCGTTATTTTCTCACCTTCACAGATGATTTGAGCAGATATGGGTATATCTACTTAATGAAACACAAATCTGAAACATTTGAAAAGTTCAAAGAATTTCAGAGTGAAGTGGAAAATCATCGTAACAAGAAAATAAAGTTTCTACGATCTGATCGTGGAGGAGAATATTTGAGTTCTGAGTTTGGTTTACATTTGAAACAATGTGGAATAGTTTAGCAACTCACGCCACCGGAACACCACAGAGAAATGGTGTGTCGAGCGTCGTGTCGTACTTTACTAGATATGGTGCGATCTATGATGTCTATTTCGATTTACCGCTATCGTTTTGGGGTTATGCTTTAGAGGCGGCGCATTCACGTTGAATAGGACACCGTCAAAATCCGTTGAGACGACGCCTTATGAACTGTGGTTTGGCAAGAAACCAAAGTTGTCGTTTCTTAAAGTTTGGGGCTGCGATGCTTATGTAAAGAAACTTCAACCAGATAAGCTCGAACCCAAATCGGAAAAATGTGTCTTCATAGGATACCCAAAGGAGACTGTTGGGTACACCTTCTATCACAGATCTGAAGGCAAGATTTTCGTTGCTAAATTCGGGTCCTTTCTAGAGAAGGAGTTTCTCTCGAAAGAAGTGAGTGGGAGGAAAGTAGAACTTGATGAGATAAGCAGTATCTGCTCCCTTATTGGAAAGTAGTTCATCACAAGAAATGGTTCTGTGACAACTACACCAATTAGTGAGGAAACTAATGATGATGATCATGAAGCTTCAGATCAAGTTGCTCTTGAACCTCGTGAGGTCAACCAGAGTAAAATCGCACTGAGTGGTGCGGTAATCTTATTCGGAAGTCATGTTACTTGACCATGGCGAACCTACAAACTATGAAGAAGCGATGGTGAGCCCAGATTCCGCAAAATGGCTGGAAGCCATGAAATCTGAGATGGGATCCATGTATGAGAACAAAGTATGGACTTTGGTTGACTTGCCCGATGATCGGCAAGCCATTGAAAATAAATGGATCTTTAAGAAGAAGACTGGCGCCGATGGTAATGTAGCTGTCTACAAAGCTCGACTTGTTGCAAAAGGTTTTCGACAAGTTCAAGGGGTTGACTACGATGAGACTTTCTCACCCGTAGCGATGCTTAAGTCTGTCCGAATCATGTTAGCAATTGCGCATTTTATGATTATGAAATTTGGCAAATGGATGTAAAACCGCATTCTTGAATGGATTTCTAGAAGAAGAGTTGTATATGATGCAACCAGAAGGTTTTTTCGATCCAAAGGGTGCTAACAAAGTGTGCAAGCTCAACGATCAATTTATGGTGCAGTGCAAGCCTCTCGGAGTTGGAATAAGCGCTTTGATAGTGTGATCAAAGCATATGGGTTTGTACAGACTTTTGGAGAAGCCTGTATTTACAAGAAAGTGAGTGGGAGCTCAGTAGCATTTCTATATTATATGTGGACGACATATTATTGATTGGAAATGATATAGAATTTCTGGATAGCATAAAAGGATACTTGAATAAAAGTTTTTCAATGAAAGACCTCGGTGAAGCTGCTTACATATTGGGCATCAAGATCTATAGAGATAGATCAAGGCGCTTAATTGGACTTTCACAAAGCACATACCTTGATAAAGTTTTGAAGAAGTTCAAAATGGATCGAGCAAAGAAAGGTTTTTACCTGTATTACAAGGTGTAAGATTGAGTCGGACTCAATGCCCGACCACAGCAGAAGATAGAGAAAATGAAAGATGTTCCTATGCTTCAGCCATAGGCTCTATCATGTATGCAATCTGTGTACCGGACTGACATATGCTTAGCTGTAAGCTTGGCAGGAAGGTACCAAAGTAATCAGAGTGGATCCATGGACAGCGGTCAAGAACATCTGAAATACGAAAAGGACTAAGGATATGTTTCTCGTATATGGAGGTGACAAAGAGCTAGTCGTAAATGGTTACGTCGATGCAAGCTTTGACACCGATCCGGACGATTCTAAATCGCAAACCGGATCGTGTTTTTATTAAGCGGTGGAGCTGTCGGTTGGTGCAGTTCTAAACAAAGCGTCGTGGCGGGATCTACATGTGAAGCGGAGTACATAGCTGCTTGAAGCAGCAAATGAAGGAGTCTGGATGAAAGAGTTCATTTCCGATCTAGGTGTCATACCTAGTGCATCGGGACCGATGAAGATCTTTCGTGACAATCTTGGTGCAATTGCCTTGGCAAAGGAATCCAGATTTCACAAGAGGACCAAGCACATCAAGAGGCGCTTCAATTCCATTGGGACCAAGTCCAAGTGGGAGACATAGAGATTTGCAAAATACATACGGATCTGAATGTTGCAGACCGTTGACTAAGCCTCTTCCACGAGCAAAACATGATCAGCACCAAGACTCCATGGGTGTTAGGATCATTACTTTGTAATCTAGATTATTGACTCTAGTGCAAGTGGGAGATGAAGGAAATATGCCCTAGAGGCAATAATAAAGTTATTATTTATTTCCTTATATCATGATAAATGTTTATTATTCATGCTAGAATTGTATTAACGGAAACATAATACATGTGTGAATATATAGACAAACAGTATGTCACTAGTATGCCTCTACTTGACTAGCTTGTTAATCAAAGATGGTTATGTTTCCTAACCATGAACAAGGAGTTGTTATTTGATTAACAAGGTCACATCATTAGTTGAATGATCTGATTGACATGACCCATTCCGTTAGCTTAACACTTGATCGTTTAGTATGTTAATGCTTTCTTCATGACCCATACATGTTCCTATAACTATGAGATTATGCAACTCCGTTTACGGAGGAACACTTTGGTACTACCAAGCGTCACAGCGAATCGGGTGATTATAAAGGAGTACTACAGGTGTCTCCAAAGGTACTTGTTGGGTTGGCGTATTTGAGATTAGGTTTTGTCCTCCGATTGTCGGAGAGGTATCTCGAGCCTTCTCGGTAATGCACATCACTTAAGCCTTGCAAGCATTACAACTAATGAGTTAGTTGTGAGATGATGTATTACGGAACGAGTAAAGAGACTTACGATAGCGAGATTGAACTAGGTATTGGATACCGACGATCGAATCTCGGGTAAGTAACATACCGATGACAAAGGAACAACATTATGTCGTTATGCGGTTTGACCGATAAAGATCTTCGTAGAATATGTAGGAACCAATATGGGCATCCAGGTTCCGCTATTGGTTATTGACCGAGAATGGTTCTAGGTCATGTCTACATAGTTCTCGAACCCGTAGGGTCCGCACGCTTAACGTTCGATGACAGTTCATAATGAGTTTATAAGTATTGATGCACGAAGGTTGTTGAGTCCCGGATGTGATCACGGACATGACGAGGAGTCTCGAAATGGTCGAGACATAAAGATTGATATATTGGAAGCCTACATTTGGACATCGGAAGTGTTCGGGTGAAATCGGGATTTTCTGAGATACCGGAGGTTACGGAACCCCGGGAGGTCCATGGGCCTTAATGGGCCATGGGAGAAGAGGAAGGGCAGGCCAAGGTGGGCTGCGCGCCCTCCCCTCTAGTCCGAATAGGACAAGGAAGGGGCGGCGCCTTCCTCTTCCCCTCCTCCAATCCTAGTCCAACTAGGAGAGGGGGAGTCCTACTCGGTGGGAGTAGGACTCCTCCTGTCGCCTCCCCTAGGGCCGCCACCTCCCCTTGGCTCCTTTATATACGGGGCAGGGGCACCCAAGACACACAAGTTGATCTACGGATCTTTCCTTAGCCGTGTGCGGTGCCCCTTCCACCATATTCCACTTGGTCATATCGTCATGAGCTTAGGCGAAGCTCTGCGCGGAGAAGTCATATCGTCGCGGAGCTTAAGCGAAGCTCTGCGTCGGTGGAGCATCAACATCGTCACCACGCGTCGTCTTGTGGAACTCATCCCGACACTTTGCTGGATCGGAGTCGGGGATCGTCATCGAGCTGAGCGTGTGCAGAACTCGGAGGTGCCGTCGTTCGGTGCTTGGATCGGTCGGATCGTGGAGGCGTCGACTACATCAACAGCGTTGTTATAGCGCTTCGCTTTCGGTCTCACGAGTGCGTGGGCGGACACTCTCCTCTCGTTGCTATGCCATCACCATGGTCTTGCGTGATCGTAGGAAATTTTTGAAATTACTACGTTCCCCAACATGATGATCTTCCAATTTGATTCGTGCAGAAAAGGGAAGATTCGTGTGATTTGTATTTATGGGAAGTTGCTGATGTGGGGGAATGCAACTACGCTGATTATTTGGTTAGCCGAGGAATCCCAATACCAGCAGGTTGGGGTGTTGGACAAGTAACTGAAGGAACGGCAGAAGAGGAAGATGCAGAGCAGAAGGTTAAAGATGCAGTTCCTCTGATCATGGCCAAGCAACAGCTACTGAACAGCCTTGACAACAATGAGGAGATGAAAGAGCTTGTGAAGATAATGGGCAAAATCGATGTGCTCTGTAGGATGATTGTCTCTTTATTTGCATTGTATGTAGCACTCGTGATGTATTCAGTGGCTACGACATGAGCACTTTGCTAAAACTAGTAATGAATGAAACCTGTGTAGCGGGTTGGGTGTAGTGTTGTGAACATCTAATGATTTCTATTAATGGAAATCAGGGGGTATCCCCTTTTGCTCATATAAATAAATAAATAGCAAAGGCCTTGTCGGGTCAGCTTTGTTCTCATTCTAAGACGTCGAGCAAATTGTAGTCCAACATCAAACTATGTCATCAAATTCGAGTTAACATGTGATGTTCTCACAGCAAAATACTAAACAACATGTTCATCAGGTTTCAGTTGTCATAGCAAACACAATTTCTCATAGTAGATAAAAAAACGTCTTCTGACAGGCAAAAACGACAAAAGCAATGTAATCATCATCCGTAGCAGCAGCGTCAACATCTTCGCCATGTGTATCAGTCTGAATCGTAATTCCCCACGGTGTCATCTTCTTCTTCGTCCTCAACGTCCACGAACGTTGGCTTCTTCTTGATCAACTCTTGTATGTCCACAGCACGACAAGCAATCTTTTCGCCGGCGTCATTGAAGTGATGGTTCTCAAAGATATTAGGAACATCTGTGTTATCTTGTACATCAGGAGCAGTGTAAGCATCGTCTTGTTCTCCAACTTCATTAAACGAATTCCTCTGCTCAAACCTTTGCAATACTCTCCAGTCATCGCTACGTGCAAATGTGTCTTCCAAGAAAAATATCTGTGTTGCTTGATTTGGCAAAATAAAAGGCTCGTTGGTCTGGTACACCGTCTTGACATTGATGGATTTGAAATAATCATCAGCTCTGGGTTTTGCGATCTGGAAAATAGGTTATACCAACGACAGACTGTGAGAACACACACCGATGATCCTCGGCGGAGATATCTTGCAGCGGAACAATTTCTGTTATGTTAGCATACATTTCAGTTGTCTCATTGTCATACGTATCCGTGCTCATGATGGCACTGTTTTGGGTCTTCTGCCTTCGTCTCGTGCAAAGGGTGTTGTGGCGCACATCTCCAACAACGCAAGATTCATAATGTCTTACCAGTATCGGGACCCATTGCTAGTGAGTAAAGGGCATCATCAACAGCCTGCCCATCCTCCCGCATCTTCTTAACCTATGGTTAGAAAATAGACACGCTGATCATCTTATGTACTCAATATATTAAAAAAACTGACTGTGCACTTCAAAAGCTTACATGGTTCTTGAACCATTTCGCAAATCCTGCCATAACCAGTTTGTCAATATTTCTTGGATTTTGCGGCAGTAACTCCTCTTTGTAGATGTTGCCAAACATAGTGATCGCGTCAAACATCTAAATATATAAGAATGTGCTGCAAGTTTAGTAGATTACGATGTATAAGCTGCAGTACTGCACTTACTTGATATAAGGTAGTATCTCAGGACAGTTATTCAACACATATCAAACCATTTCGTCCAAATCTTTAGGTTTGTCCTTGAGGGAGTCCTGGATTAGGGGGTTTCCGGATAGCCGGACTACCATCATCAGCCGAACTACCATCAGCCGGACTATCATCATCGACCGGACTCCAAGACTATGAAGATACAAGATTGAAGACTTCGCCCCGTGTCCGGATGGGACTTTCCTTGGCGTGGATGGCAAGCTTGGCGATACGGATATGTAGATCTCCTACCATTGTAACCGACTCTATGTAACCCCAGCCCTCTCTGGTGTCTATATAAACCGGATGGCTCTAGTCCGTAGGAGAGAACAACAACCCTTACAATCATACCATAGGCTAGCTTCTAGGGTTTAGCCTCCTTGATCTCGTGGTAGATCCACTCTTGTAAACATCCACAATATCAATATCAATCAAGCGGGGCGTAGGGTTTTACCTCCATCAAGAGGGCCGAACACAGGTAAAACATCGTGTCCCTTGTCTCCTGTTACCATCCGCCTAGAGGCACAGTTCGGGACCCCCTACCGGGATCCGCCGGTTTTGACACCGACATTGGTGCTTTCATTGAGAGTTCCTCGTATGCGTCACCAATAGGCTTGATGGCCTCTTCAATCGACAACGACGCAGATCTGGGTGAGACTTTTCTCCCGGACAGATCTTCGTATTCGGCGGCTTCACTGCTGCGGGCCAACTCACTTGGCCATCTGGAGCAGATCGAAAGCTATGCCCCTGGCGTCGAGGTCAGGTTTGGAGCTCCCTAAACTTCACGGCCGATATCCGCGAGGACTTGATCTTGATGGATTTGAGCCACAGCCGGCGTGCACTGCGCTGTCACGATGGGTGAGGAGTCTGGATTAGGGGTGTCCGGATAGCGGACTACCATCATCAGCCGAACTATCATTTGCGGACTATCATCATCGACCGGACTCCAAGACTATGAAGATACAAGATTGAAGACTTCCCCGTGTCCGGATGGGACTTTCCTTGGCGTGGAAGGCAAGCTTGGCGATCTGGATATGTAGATCTCCTACCATTGTAACCGACTCTATGTAACCCTAGCCCTCTCCGGTGTCTATATAAACCGGATGGCTTTAGTCCGTAGGACAACAATCACAACAACCCTTACAATCATACCATAGGCTAGCTTCTAGGGTTTAGCCTCCTTGATCTCGTGGTAGATCCACTCTTGTAAACATCCACAATATCAATATCAATCAAGCAGGGCGAGGGTTTTACCTCCATCAAGAGGGCCGAACACAGGTAAACATCGTGTCCCTTGTCTCCTGTTACCATCCGCCTAGACGCACAGTTCGGGACCCCCTACCCGAGATCCGCCGGTTTTGACACCGACATTGGTGCTTTCATTGAGAGTTCCTCTATGTCGTCACCGATAGGCTTGATGGCCTCTTCAATCAACAACGACGCAGTCCTGGGTGAGACCTTTCTCCCCGGACAGATCTTCGTATTCGGCGGCTTCGTACTGCGGGCCAACTCCCTTGGCCATCTGGAGCAGATCGAAAGCTACGCCCCTGGCCGTCAGGTCAGGTTTGGAAGCCTAAACTTCACAGCCGGTATCCGCGGGGACTTGATCCTCGATGGATCTGAGCCACAGCCGAAGCGCGCGCGCGCTATCACGATGGGCATGACCTAACTCGCCGCGGACAGCACATTGGAGGCCGCACCGGATCCGCTCCGACTCATAGTCCGAGCCGATCGCTCGAATCGAGGGCGGATGGCTGGACACCGCCTCGGAGCCGCAATTTCTCTGGCGATGGGCGAACACTTACCTTGTCCCATAAACCCCGTGACTCCGAGGTGCCGGACTCCCTGCCGGACTCCGAACCTCCTGCGCCCCCGCCAGTCGAATCCGATTGGGCGCCGATCATGGAATTCACCGCTGCGGACATCTTTTCAGCTTTTCGCCCTTGGCGATATCATAAATTCATTGAAGCATCTCTTGCTATTCGGAGAGCCTGGCGAACTACGGCCGGGGCGGTTGGGACGCGGATGGCGAAGAAATTCAGATCCACCCACCACCCGCCGTAGCCACCGTCGGCGATTTAACCGGCGTGCTCGACTACGACTCCGAAGACATCGGCGGTATGGGCGGCGATGCGGAGACTACTAAGAACCAGTGCCCACGGGACCGGAAAACCACCTCGTCATCGACATATACATGGTGGATACCCCAAAAGATGGGGATGGCGAAGAAGCAGCGGAGGCCGATTCCTTAAAGAAACAGCCCAAGCGCCCGGCGTCGTGGCGCCACTCTAAATCCGCCACGGCAAGAATGGATATTCCGGCACGGAGATAATAACACCCGAAAGTGCGAAGACAACTCCCTCCAAAGACGATCCAGCGCGGGAGGAGGCGAAGCAAGCCCTAAGGAGAGGGCAGCGAGGCGAAGAGGTCGAGGATGAAAATTACTTACCTCCCTCCGGAGGCGAGGCAAGCCTCGGCGGACGATTTAATTCGTCGTGCACGAGGATCCCGTTGAACAAGAGCATTTCAGGCGCAGGCTAATGGCCACGACAAACAGCCTAAAGAAAAAGCAACAACAGCTTCAAGCTGATCAAGACCTCTTGGCCGACAGATGGACCGAGGTCCTCGCGGCGAAAGTATGAACTCGAGCGCCCCTCAAAAGTTACCCAAAGCGCAAGTTGCTCCCCGATTAGAGGAGGCAGCATCACCAGCGCTGTCTGGCAGACCGACAACCTCGTGGCGCGATAGAGAGGCGTGCAAGCCCTCCACCAAAACCGTACCCGGCATCGCTCTAAAAGCAGGAAGCCACTGGGGAATGCGCGGACTTGCGAGATATATTGGAGGACAAGGCAAGACAATCCAGATCTATCTATGGATCACGTGGGCGCCCACGACCCACGGCGAATACCGTCACACGGATACAACTACTCGGCGGGCGAACACAGCAGACAACGCTCTCTCGAGCTACGTCGCGATATTGCTCATCTGAGGCGCCGCACACCCACTATGCTTCAGCGGCGAAGTAATGGATCATCAAATCCTGAAGGGTTCAAACCCGTTAATATCGAATCCTACGATGGCACAACAGACCCGCGGTCTGGATTGAGATTATCTCCTCCATATACACATGGCCCGGCGGCAATCTTCACGCCATCAAATATCTCGCTCAAGCTTAAAGGACCAGCTCGGCATTGGCTTAACAGCCTGCCCGCAGAGTCAATTGGATGTTGGGAAGACACGGAAGCCGCATTCCTCGACAACTTCGAGGCACGCGTATGTGCGACCACGGACGCGAGATGACCTAAGCCACATAATCCAGCAGCGAGACGAATCGGCGGGCAATTCGACACGGTTCTTAACAAAGAAAAATCAAATCTTCGATTGTCCGGATGGAGAGGCACTCGCTGCCTTCAAACATAACATCCATGACGAGTGGCTGGCCCGAACCTAGGGGCGGAGAAGCGAAATCCATGGCAGCCCTCACATCCCTCATGACCCGCTTCTGCGGGAGAGGATAGCTGGCTCGCTCGCAGTAACAACCTCGGCAAAAGCGCTGGCAGTCCGGATACTAAGGACCGCAATGGCAGGTTGCGTCGAAACAAAACAAAGCGCCGCGTAACGGCGGCAGCAATGAGGATCGACGGTCAATGCGGATTCGAGGCTCCAAACCAGTCAGCGGAAGAAGCCATTCAAAAGAACCACTCCGGGCCCGTCCAATTTGGACCGAATACTCGACCGCTCTTGTCAAATACATGGAACCCCGAAAAGCCAGCTAACCATACCAGCAGAGATTGTTGGGTATTCAAGCGAGCAGGCAAATTAATCGCCGAAAATAGTGACAAGGGCTACACAGCGATGACGAGGAAGAGACCGGCCGCCGAACAACAGAGGACAAAGGATTCCCCCTCAAGTTCGGACGGTAAACATGATATCATAGCGCATATTCCCAAGAGGGAGCGGAAGCGTGCACTAAAGGGCGTATATGCGATGGAGCGGTCGCCCCAAAATTCAACCCATGGTCCTCTTGCCCGATCACTTTCGATCGAAGAGACCATCCGACCAGATATCCGCCATGGCGGATTCGCGCGATTGGTTTTAGACCCAATCGTTGATGGATTTCACCTCACGAGAGTCACGATGGGCGGCGGCGTAACTGAACCTGCTTTATCGGGATATAGTCGCGCAAGATGGGCATAGACTCTTCAAGGATTAAACCTACAAGACGACCTTCAAAGGCGTCATACGGTGTAGAGGCCAATTGTACAGGCTCGATTACTCGAAGTGGTCTTGGATCCCGGATAATTTCGAGCGAGGAGTTAATCTTGACATAGTCCCGTTCATGGCGGCTATCACGCTCTGCTTTCGGACGAACCGCGTTTGCAAAATTCAGCGCGGTGCCGCATTATGCATACCTTAAGCTCAAGATGCCAGGCCCTCGTGGAGTCATCACGGTCAATGGAAACACGGGCGCTCCCTCGAGCGGAGGAACATACAGCGGTTCTCGCGGCGAAATACTGATCAGCCTTTTACGGCAATTCTCGAGTCCGGCCGTTAAACGACCGGACACGACCAAACGCGCCCGGAGCAATATCAACCAAGACCACCTGGCACGTTCCGTGCACGTGTAGCAATGCGGCCCCAACCCCAGCCCTCGCAAAACTGCAAGACAACCTCTCCGCGTACATAATTACGCCCTGGAGATACCATGGGCATAGGGGGAATGGCACCACCACAACAGACCCGGAGTGCGGTTCGACCACACAAGGGGCTCCCAAGTGTGTCGCTCTTGTTTGTTTTATCTTCCTCTTTTTTTTATACAGAACTCAGTCCGGCGGCGAACCGGCCGAACTCATGATGCAACAGCCAGGGAAGGACAAAGGCGCGATGAACACTCAGGTGGTCTCCATCACGAGCATTAAATTTGTTAAAATACAACATTCCGCTGCCTACCCACGGAGAGCGCCTTTAATTCGTCCAATCCCTTGCTTTCCGCACTATTTGTATCATTCCGCACTTGATAGCATATCTTCTCGAATAAAATGCAGCACTTTTGCCTTTAATTGCATTACTTTTATATATATATGTTCATTTACGACATGTTGCACCCGTGCATCTTAGTGCGACCAAATACACCGAGGGCTTATGTCCTCCGCTTTATGGTGTGATAAAGTCCGCACACTTTCACAAGTGTGGCACCCGAACTTATAGCATTATATGAATCGGCTCGAATCATGTCTTGGGTCAATAGTTGGGTTTGCCCGGCTCCCATGTTTGGCACCTTACGTTCCGTTCTATCGGCTAAGGTAGCACTGGGAGAACCACTGCGATTGCGCCCGGTTGAGCAGGTTAACGCCTCGATGGAAAGCTAAAACTGAGCAGGCATGATAAGGCGTGAGACTGGTCGCTGTTCGAGAGGTCCTTCGGGTCCTTAAAGACCTCGCCGCTCGAGCGAAGTTCGGATTATGTCCGGCGAAGGCGTGGATAGCGCCCCAATTCGGTCTTCGAATACTAGGGGCTTCGCCAAATTTAAAATTATAGAATTCTATGGCTAAGTGAGAGTGTTCAAGCACTATAAGTCCGGTTGCCTTGTTCGTTGTGTTGAGCGCCTCCCTAGATGGACCCAAAAATGGGAACAAGAGTGCTCAAGTTTATCCCGAACACCCCAGCACTTGTGGCATGGGGGCTGAAGCCGACGACTTGCCATCTCTCAGATTTAATAAACGGCCGCACAAAAGGTAATATTTTAAATTAAACAAGCGTTGCTTAGCGCATATGAACAAAGTTTTCAGCGCACAGGATAACACATTGCGAATTCACTCAATAATTACATCCCTGGGGCACTCATCCGCAATCTTGCGGGCACCCTTCAGGACAACCTTATAGTAAAGTTCGGGCGTACGATGCTCCTTGCCCGCTGGTGGCGCGTCAGTGATTAGCTTCTCCGCATCCAGCTTGCCCCAATGCACCTTTGCGCGGGCAAGGGCCCGACGAGCACCTTCAATACATGCGGGCGCTTGATAACCTCCACCCAGGGCACGCATCCACCAGCCATCGCGACGAGGCGAAGTAGCTCCAGGCATGGCCTCTCCGCCCACCGGACTATGAGCCCCTTCATGGCCTGCTCGGCCACCTTGTGAAGCTCGACCAGCTGCTTCAGCTGGTCGCTAGGGGCACGGATGGCGGCCTCAGCATCTTGAGACGAAGACCTTCTCCGTTGAGCTCCCTCCTCGGCTCGGTAGAATCTGGCGACATCGAGACACGCTGCGAGGCAGATCTGCAAGCATACGAGAGCTCGAATTCGGGTAAGTATCACGTAATTTACATTCACATGCTTGCTTTGCATGAAAAATGCCTTACCGCGCTATCTTCTTCATCAATTCAATCTCTGAAGGGACTTATGGGCCTCGGCCTTGGCGGTTTTGGCACTTTCGAGAGCCGAGGCAAGCTCGGACTCTCGAGTCTTTGAGTCACGCTCCAACCTCATGCTTTTCCATGAGAGCCTGGAGCTCTTGCTGAACCACCGCCACCCTCGCCTCTTGCTTTTCTCGCTCTGCCCGTTCCGTGTCCGCATTATGTTCGGCCGCGGACACGGCCTCCTTCAGGGCCGCCACCTCGTTCGTGGCCCCTGCAGTACCCATGTTATCCTTGTTATTTTTTGTCGCAACCTAAATCCTTTTCTGTAAGGTACAAATTCAAAGCGGTGTTACTCACCTTCTTTGTCTTGGAGCTGCTTCTTGGCGCGACCGAGCTCTTGCCGGACCGCTCGAGCTCTGCTTCAACGCACCGACCTCCATGATCGGTCAAGGCGGCGGTCAAGGCGCAGCCTGCAACCCATATTGACATAATTTTTAGCAACCCTGCGTTATATCTTTTAAGATCCTCAGTCCGGCTTTTCTTTCCGAACACGAACCGAGCATCGAGGCTACTGTCTATGCGGTATTATATTGCATATTTTAACTTCTTACCTCAAAGCGATAGAAGGCTATTGCGAGGCTTCCGTCAGCCCGCCTTTGGCGAGCTGCACCTTTGAATCACCGCACTCATAATAGTGCGGTGTTCTTCCTCGATGGGCGCTCTGCAGCGCCTCCAACAAATTGCCGGCGCCTCCGGTTGGGCCGGAAGCCGCCCGGCGTCACGGTCTTGCCCGCCGATTGAAGGGCCGCCTGCCGGACTCCGGAACCACTGCGGGTTCCGTTGTGAAGTCCGGGAAGGCGCCTTGTGGCGCCTCCGGAGCCTCCCCCTGGCGGGTCCCTTCTGGGGATCCCACCCGGCATCTTCGGCGTCGCGAGGTGGGCGGTCGGGATGGAGTCTACATCCGGCGAAGCCAGCGACCCGCTTCGATGAAGCGGGAGATCATCACCGGCGGACTACAGGTAGCATGCGGCGTTAGAATGACACTATGTGACGGCGAAAAGAAATTATAAATCATTCAGGAATCCGGATACTTACGATCTCGCGGAGGCTGGCCCTTGAAGGCCATTCTTCCTCGCCAGCGTTGATGTTGGCGAGCTGTCGAGAATAGTCCTTCCCTCTTGGACCCTCCGGCCTCCCCAGTTGGGGAAGCCTTCCTCTTCCTCTCTCCCTCCTGGGGGAGAGTCCTCTTCCTCCTCCTCATTTTCAGGGGAGGAGTCAGCCCCGGAGTCGTCGGACACCTGAAAACAGGCACTCTTTCGAGCACCCGTGGCCTCCTTCTTGGCCTTCTTCTCCGGCACCACGTGCGGTGCGGAACCAGCAGCCTCGCTAGGCGGCGTCTCTGGATTTTACGGCATAGGGCGGACGGGTAATCTGCTCCGCCTTCTTCATCCAGTCTGTCAAAGGAAAAGGGGAATTAAAACCGCATAGAGTCAAACTATGAAAAACAAGTGTCCGTAAAGGGTAGAATCACTTACCTCGTCGGCTGGCGCTGCGAGTGAAATCGCGATCTTCCGTCGCGGATGCGGGGAACTTTGGCGCCCTTGAACAGCACCTTCAAGCGCCTTAAATGCGTTGTGTCGAAGAGCTTGTTCAGCGCTGGTGCTGTTCGGATCGAACTCCCATAGATTGAATGCCGCTCTTGGCATGGGAGAATCCGCGGACGAGCATGACTTGGACCACGTTAACCAGCCTGAGCTTCTTCACCGGCTTCTTGATACAGGTGGAGTCCCGTCGGCTCCTTCAAACTGCCCCACACAAGCCCTTCTCTTTCCGGGAGGTGAGCTGCGTGGGGATACTAGATCTAAACTCGGGGGCGCCGCCCATTTAGGGTCGCGTGGCTCGGTGATGTAGAACCACCCGATTGCCACCCCTTGGCGGATTCCACAAAGGCCCCTTGAACCAAAGGACGTTGGGCATCTTGCCCAACATGGCGCCTCCGCACTCGCTTGAATGCCCTTCACTACCTTGACTTGACATTGAAGGTCTTGAGCCTAAGCGAAGTGGGGCTGGATGCAGAGGAAGGCCTCGCACACGACGATAAGCGCCGAGATGTTGAGGATGAAGTTGGCGCGGATCATGGAAATCCAGGCCGTAGTAGAACATGAGCCCCGGACAAAGGGGTGAAGTGGAAAGCCCATCCAGCGGAGGAAGTGGGAAAGAAAGACAACCCTCTCATGGGGCCTGGGGGTGGGATGAGCTGCCCCTCGTCGGGCAGCCGGTGCTGTGATGTCGCTGGAGAGGTATCCGCGTCGCGAAGTTTGGCGATTGCTCCTCCTTAGCGGTGGAGGCCAACCATTTACCTCCGCTCCGGACATGGTCGGAGAAGGTTGAGACGAGATCTTGTGAACTTGGGCGCTGGAGCTCGAGTCTTGTGAAATGGATAAGCAAAGGAGGAAGAAGGCGTGGGTGAGAAGGTGAATCCTTATCCCTTATATGGTAGGCGAAATCTCACGCGTCCCCCACCGGCCTGGTAAAACTCGCTTATCTCCCAAGCGTCACCATCAATGATGCGGTTGGGTTACCCACGCCCGTATTGATGAGAATCCCGGATTAAGGGGAAACACGATCTCTGCTTCGACAAGACCTGCCAAGGAAACCGCTTCGCTAAATGTTGCTGAGGTGGTAAAGTAAAAACAATTCGAGTAATGGCTTGGTAGTGGTGTGACGTCATGCCACGGAAAACGTCAGCAGATTGAACTTGTGTATATATTATTATTTTCTCTACGGTGGAATGTGGAATTTATTTTGCGAGCGGACACTATCTGGTGTTCCCAATCTTCTATCATTTGGAGGAGGAACCCGCCTTGCAATGCCAAGCAATATACACACCGGACTTATCGTCATTGAAGCCTGGTTCAGGGGGCTCTTGAGGAGTCTGGATTAGGGGTGTCCGGATAGCGGACTACCATCATTAGCGAACTATCATTTGCGGACTATCATCATCGACCGGACTCCAAGACTATGAAGATACAAGATTGAAGACTTCCCCGTGTCCGGATGGGACTTTCCTTGGCGTGGAAGGCAAGCTTGGCGTCTGGATATGTAGATCTCCTACCATTGTAACCGACTCTATGTAACCCTAGCCCTCTCCGGTGTCTATATAAACCGGATGGCTTTAGTCCGTGGGACAACAATCACAACAACCCTTACAATCATACCATAGGCTAGCTTCTAGGGTTTAGCCTCCTTGATCTCGTGGTAGATCCACTCTTGTAAACATCCACAATATCAATATCAATCAAGAAGGGCGAGGGTTTTACCTCCATCAAGAGGGCCCGAACCTGGGTAAACATCGTGTCCCTTGTCTCCTGTTACCATCCGCCTAGGCGCTGATTCGGGACCCCCTACCGAGATCCGCCGGTTTGACACCGACAATGGGCATGACCTAACTCTGCCGCGGAGACAACACCTTGGAGGCGCTACGAATCCGCTCCGACCCATAGTCCGGAGCGATCGCTCGGATCGAGGGCGGATGGCTGGACACCGCCTCGGGAGCTGCAACTTCTCGGCGATGGGCGAACACTTACCTTGTCCGCATAAAGCTCATGACTTGGTGCGGACTCTCTGCGGACTCGAACCTCCTGCGCCCCTGCCGGTCGAATCCGATTGGGCGCCGATCATGGAATTCACCGCTGCGGACATCTTTCAGCACTTTCGCCCTTGGCGATATCATAAATTCTTTGAAGCATCTCTCGCTATCCGGAGAGCCCTGGCGAACTACGGCCAGGATGGTTGGGACAGCAGACGACGAAGAAATTCAGAGCCCACCCACCACCCATTTCGTAGCCACCGTCGGCGATTTAACCTCGTACTGAAATGCGACTCGAAGACATCGGCGGTATGGGCGGCGATGCGGAGACTACCAAGAACCAGTGCCTACAGGACCTTTGGAAGACCACCTCGTCATCGACATATACATGGTGGACACCCCAAAAGATGGGGGCGGCGAAGAAGCAGCGAGGCCGATTCCTTAAAGAAACAGCCCAAGCGCCCGGCGTCAGTGGCGCCGCTCTAAATCCGCCACGGCAAGAATGGAGGTTCCGGCACAGGAGATAATAACACCCCGAAAGTGCTGAAGACAGCTCCCTCCGGCCACGACCAGCGGGAGGAGGCAGAAGCAAGCCCTCACGAGAGGCGGCGGAGCATTAAAGGTCGAGGATGACAATTACTTACCTCCCTCCGGAGCGAGGCAAGCCTCGGCGACAGCCAATTCGTCGTGCACGAGGATCCCGTCGAACAAGAGCGTTTGAGGCGAGGCTAATAGCCACGGCAAACAGCCTAAAGAAAAAGCAGCACGACTTCAAGCTGATCAAGACCTCTTGGCCGACAGATGGACCGAGGTCCTTGCAGCGAAGAGTATGAATGCCCCTCAAAAGTTACCCAAAGCGCAAGTTTCTCCCCGACTAGAGGAGGAAGCGTACAAACATACATCACCAGCGCTGTCGGCAGACCGACCACCTCGTGGCGCGACAGAGAGGCGTGCAAGCCCTCCACCAAAACCGTACCCGGCATCGCCCAAAAAGCATGAAGCCCACGGGGAACGCGCGGACTTGCGAGATATATTGGAGGACAAGGCAAGACAATCCAGATCTATCTATGGATCACGTGGGCGCCCCAAGACCCACAGCGAATACCGTCGCGCGGATCGACTACTCGGCGGGCGAACACAGCGAACAACGCTCTCTCGAGCTACGTCGCGATATTGCTCAATCTGAGGCGCCGCACACCCACTATGCTTCAGCGGCGAAGTAATGGATCATCAAATCCTGAAGGGTTTAAACCCGTTAATATCGAATCCTACGATGGCACAACAGACCCAGCGGTTTGGATTGAGGATTATCTCCTCCATATACACATGGCCCATGGCGGCATCTTCACGCCATCAAATATCTCCGCTCAAGCTTAAAGGACCAGCTCGGCATTGGCTTAACAGCCTGCCCGCGAGTCAATTGGATCTGGGAAGACACGGAAGCCGCATTCCTCGACAACTTCGAGGCGCGTACAATGCGACCACGGACGCAGATGACCTAAGCCACATAATCCAGCAGCAGACGAATCGGCCGGGCAATTCAGACACGGTTCTTAACAAAGAAAAATCAAATCGTCGATTGTCCGGATCACGAGGCCCTTGCTGCCTTCAAACATAACATCATGACGAGTGGCTGGCCCGGCACCTAGGACAGGAGAAGCGAAATCCATGGCAGCCCTCACATCACTCATGACCCGCTTACATGCGGGAGAGGATAGCTGGCTAGCTCGCAGCAACAACCTCAGCAAAAGCGGCTGGCAGTCCGGATACCAAGGACCACAATGGAAGGTTGCGTCGAAACAAAACAAGCGCCGCGTGCGGCGACAGCAATGAGGATCTGACAGTCAACGCGGATTCGAGGCTCCAAGCCGGTCAGCGGAAGAAGCCATTCAAAAGAACCACTCGGGCCCGTCAATTTGGACCGAATACTCGACCGCTCTGTCAAATACATGGAACCCCGAAAAGCCAGCTAACCACACCAACAGAGATTGTTGGGTATTCAAGCGAGCAGGCAAATTAATCGTCGAAAACAGTGACAAGGGGCTACAGCGATGGCGAGGAAGAGACCGGCCGCCCGAACAACGAGAGGACAAAGGATTCCCCCTCAAGTTGGACGGTAAGCATGATATCATAACACATATTCCCAAGAGGGAGCGAGCGTGCACTAAAGGGCGTATCTGCGATGCAGCGATCGCCCCAAAATTCAACCCATGGTCCTCTTGCCCGATCACTTTCGATCGAAGAGACCATCCGACCAGATATCCGCCATGGCGGATTCGCGCATTGGTTTTAGACCCAATCATCGATGGATTTCACCTCACGAGAGTCGATGGGGCGGCGGTAACTGAACCTGCTTTATCGGGATACGGTGCGCAAGATGGGCATAGACCCTTCAAGGATTAAACCTACAAAGACAACCTTCAAAGGCGTCATACCAGGTGTCGAGGCCAATTATACGAGCTCGTTACTGCCGAAGTGGTCTTGGATCCCGGATAATTTCGAAGCGAGTTAATCTTGACATAGTCCCGTTCGCAGCGGCTATCACGCTCTGCTTTCGGACGAACGCGTTCGCAAAATTCAGCAGCGGTGCCGCATTATGCATACCTTAAGCTCAAGATGCAGGCCCTCGTGGAGTCATCACGGTCAATGGAAACACGGGCGCTCCTCGAGCGGAGGAACATCTGCAGCTCTCGCGGCGAAATGCGAGCAGCCTTTTAAGGCAATTTTCGAGTCCGGCCGTTAAGCGACCGGACACGCCAAACGCGCCGGAGCAACATCAACCAAGACCACACAGCGCGTTCCGAGCAGCGTAGCAATGCGGCCTCAACCCCAGCCCTCGCAAAATTGTTAGACAAACTCTCGCGTACATAATTCATACGGAGATACCATGGGCATAGGGGAAAGGCACAACCACAACAGACCCAGTGCGGTTCGACCACACCGGGGGCTCCCAAGTGTGTCACTCTTTTTTCTTTTATTTCTCTCTTTTTATACAGAACTCTGTCCGTGGCGAACCTGCCGAACTCATGATGCAATAGCCGGGGAAGGACAAAGGCGCGATGAACACTCAGGTGGTCTCCATCACGAGCATTAAATTTGTTAAATACAACATTCCGCAGCCTACC